>CM059283.1:4560258-4572758 GCA_030347295.1 Setipinna tenuifilis | reverse complement strand
AATGTTTATGCTACAGCAAAATGTATTAACGTAATGCTATAGCAATAGACATTGTACTTTAACGTACTTTAACGTACTGCTTTAACGTACTGCTTTAACGTACTGCTTTATCAATGGCATTTCTATCAGTTAATGTTTTGTAATGTACTGCCTTATAAATGAGATTTCTATAAGTTAATATTCTTTAATGCACTGCTTTAACAGTGACGTGTCTATAACTTAATGTTCTTTAATGTACTGCTATATCAATGTCATTTTTTCCATAAGTTAATGTTATTTAATGCACTGTTTAATGAGTGAGGTTTCTATAAGTTAAGCTTCTTTAATGTACTGTTTAATCAGTGACGCGTCTATAAGTTAAGCTTATTTAATTCTGCTATATCAGTGGTTCTTAACCTTGTTGGAGGTACCGAACCCCACCAGTTTCATATGCTCATTCACCGAACCCTTCTTTAGTAAAAAAAAAAATATATATATGATTTTTTTACTGGTGCACAAAATAAACCGTGCATTAACGGTTCCACCGAGGCTCCACCGAACCCCTGAGACCGACTCACCGAACCCCTAGGGTTCAATCGAACCCAGGTTAAGAACCACTGTGCTATATGAATGTCATTTCTATAAGTTAAAGTTCTGTAATGTGCTGCTTGAGTAATCAGTGCCATCTGCGGGGGCATGTGTGAATTATTCACCTCCTGTGTGTGTGAGCGCTGAACTGACGGAAACACAGGGAACACACATGTTGCAGTGGGAGTGTGTCTGACGTCTGTGTGTGTGTGTGTGTGTGTGTGTGTGTGTGTGTGTGTGTGTGTCTTCCACAGGTAAAGGTCGGGGCAAGAAGAGGAAGCCGTCAGACTCTGAGGCTGAGGACTACAGCCCCATGAAGAAGGCTCCCGCAAAAGCACCCAGGGTAAGTGTGTGTGTGTGTGAGTGTGTGTGTGTGTGTGTGTGTGTGTTTGTGTGTGTGTGTGTGCAAGAAAAAGAATGGTTCTGTGTAAGTGTGTATGAGAGAGAAGAGAATGTTTGTGTGTGACCGAGAGTGAGAGAGGGATAATGTGTGTGTGCGCCTGTGCGTGTGTATATACTTTTAACATACTCACACATATGTTAGGTTGTGCTTTAATGTCCTTTAATTGAACAATGTCCCCTAACCGGCCTGTGTGTGTGTGTGTGCGTGTCTGCGCGCCTGTGTGTGTGTGTGTGTGTTTAGAAGAAGAAGGCTGCTGCTGCTCCTGCTCCTGCGGTGTCGGATGAGGATGAGGAGGGTGAGATGAAGGCCTTCGGCCGGTCGGAGGCGTCACGTGACCGTCCAGGACGCTCCAGGAAGGAGGTCAAATACTTCGCCGAGTCGGACAACGAGGAGGAGGAGGACGACATGTTCGACTAACCCACCGCACTGGCCCACACACACACACACACACACACACACATACACACTCCCTCCTACGACACATTTACACTCCTAGACTTACTCCCTCCGTCTGTCTTGTACACAGACACACACACTCTTCTCTCTCTCCCTCTCTCTCTCTCTCTCTCTCTCACACACACACATACACACACACACACACACACTCGTGGAATAACTCCTGTTCTTCGTCCAGCAGACTTTTGTAAATCTGATTTCCAGCCCTCGGGGTGTTTATTTGACTTTAATTGTGACGATGTTAAATGCTTTCTACCGTGTAGCTGTTTTACACTTTTATTATACATTACAGGACTTTTACTTTTGTTGTTTTTTTGTTTTTGTTTGTTTTTTTAATCATTGAAATGTATTTGTCCTAAGCGGCTTTTAGAACTTTAGATGCGGTGCTTCAGCACATTTTAATTGTTGAAAAGTACAAAAAAAAAAGAACAAAAATGTACCTTTTTGAGATGAAACTTGGAAATAAACATTAATGAAATGTAAATTAACCTCATCGCTGTCCATCGATTCATCCTTCATGCTAGAGAGCATAAACCTGTATGTGTTTGTGTGTGTGTGTGTGTGTGTGTGTGTGTGTGTGTTGACCCAGAGACAGGTCTGCACTGTGTGTGTGTGCCTCCGTGTCTGTGTGTGTGAGCGTGCATGCATGCGTGTGTGTGTGTGTGTGTGTGTCGACCCAGATACAGGTCTGCACTCTGCTGCCCCTGAGCTTGTGTGTGTGTGTGTGTGTGTGTGTGTGTACGGAGGGTGATGTTAACTATTACAGTAAGTAGTCCGTAGGGCTTCAGGTGTACTGTGTGTGTGGGTGAGTGGGCATGCCTGTGGGTGTGTGTGTGTGTGGAGAGTGACGTTTACTATTACAGTAAGTAGTCTGTAGGCGTTCCGGTGTAGTGTGTGTGTGTGTGTGTGTGCGTGTGTGTGTGTGGACGTGCCTGTGTGTGTGTGTGTGTGTGTGTGTGTGTGTGTGTGTGTGGTGATTGATGTCAACTATTACAGTAAGTAGTCTAGGAGTTCAGGTGTACTGTGTGTGTGTGTGTGGACGTGCCTGTGGGTGTGTGTGTGTGTGTGGTGGTTGATGTTAACTATTACAGTAAGTAGTCTGTAGGAGTTCAGGTGTACTGTGTGTGTGTGTTTGTATATTTATGCACATGTGTGTGTGTGTGGATGGTAGCGTTAACTGTTACAGTAGTCTGTAGGGGTTCAGGTGTACTGTGTGTGCGTGTGTGTGGGTGGGTGGGCGTGTGAGTGTGTGTGTGGAGAGTGACGTTTACTATTACATTAAGTAGTCTTGAGGGGTTCAGGTGTACTGTGGTGTGTGTGTCTGTGGGGGTGTGCATGCCTGTGGGTGTGTGTGGAGAGTGACGTTTACTATTACATTAAGTCGTCTGTAGGGGTTCAGGTGTACTGTGTTGTGTGTTTGTGTGTATGTATTGAGTTTTGTTGCTGTTTGTGTGTGTGTGTGTGTGTGTTTCACTGAGTACTGAAACAGCTACCAAACCTGAAACTGTAGTTTACTGTACTGAATATACATATATATAATATATATATATAGTATAAATATTACACTATTATTCATTTAAATCTCCAAGAATGTGTTGGGATGCACAAGACCATTTGGAAATATTTTTATCTTCAGAACCAGAATGATGATAATGCCACTGCTGCACAAGATGATTTTGTTTTTCACGTAACAACACCTCGCTTCTGAAAGGTACATAGTCCTTAATTATGTAGTTGTAGCACTTAAAATCTCTATTTTTATTTTTAAGTACAATTTCTAGGTACAATACAATTTTCACATGCTTGAAGCTTCCATTTATTCTGACTGTCTGGGACAAGTACCTCAATTATCACTTCCCTGCAGGATGTCTTTGCAAAGGCACTTGTGCTTCAGAAAAACAAAACACCAATGTGATGTTGGTAACACAGGCACACAGAGTAGTAGTTTAAAATAAATATATTTTTTATTATCTTGCCAGGAGAGCTCATGGTGAAGATAAAACAGTACATGGACATAAAAACCATTAATGTTAATGTACAAACAAGAGAGTTTGTGAAGAGACATCCAACAGAAACCAGAGATGCTCCGTGCACCCCAGCGACACTGCAAGGGATTATGGGTAGGGAGGAGAGGGGGGGGGGCATCCATTTTGTTCACTTTTTGTTCACCACACCCCCACCCTGACCACCCCCCCCCCCCCCGACCCCTGACCCCCACCCTCGACCTTTGAACTGTGCCCTCTGACCCCCACCCCACCTTGAGCCCATGGTCTCCTGAGTGCGCAGTCTGTCTGTGGAGCCGATGAGTCAAAGCAAACAGTACGTCTGTACATCACTGCATGAAAGTAGAGGCATTGCGAAATAAACCGTGACCCCCCTCCCCATCGCCCCCCCCTCCCTAAAACCCACCCACCCCATCAATCCTTCTTCGCTGCTGCAAAACATTCAATAATATTTCAATATATAAGTCCTCGCCAGCCCCCAGAGCCACTGCTGGGGTTGTTAAAGAAATTTAAAACTTTATTTTCTTAAATATGAAAAGGATGGTGTTTCAGCGCCCCCTGCCGGCAGGGCAGGAGGTGTGAGAGTTCTGAAAGGGGGCAAAGGGAACGTCTCAGGGAAGTGATGTCATGGGGCTGCGTCAGCATTGATTGGCTACAGCCGTTTGGGAGGCTCGATGCAAAAGTTCTAAATGTGTCGGGAAAAGTGCTCAGTCTGGGCGTGTCCACTGTGGACCAGGCTGACCAATCAGAACGCTCAGTTCAGACCTGGGCGGGTTCATCGTGGACCAGGCTCTCCAATCAGAGGCCCAGTCCAGACCTGGGTGGGTCAGCTGTTGACCAATCAGCATTTCCCTTTCACGGTAGTGTTTAAGACCAACGACCTTGACCATCACAAGACTAGTGTTATTTTTAGTGTTATTTTAATGTGGGAATGACTTTGAGAATGGTTTGAGAATGACCAGTGATGGAGAATGGCTGGAGAAGCCACGACCCAGCACCACATATTTGTTCCAGCAGTTCGCTAAATTAGCTGATTTTAATTAGCACAGGCGGGTAGAGGAGCTCGTCACTGGAACCACCTGTATTAAGTGTGCAGGTAGGTAGAACCAGGTGATTTGGAATGCGTGGTTCTCTAGGTCATAGCTTCTGAATCCAGGTTGCCCATCACTGGGCATCACTATGGGAATGACCAAATGCAGTCTTCTGAACGTCTAGATGCACCTATGAGAGACTGAAAGTGCTGGTGAAGCTGAGGATGACTGATCTTCTGTAGTCAATGGGCTGGTTTGAAATCGTCTGTCTGGCTGAGTGGCTGGCTTAAAGCAATGCATTCTGGACTTAAAATAGTGATGTTTTTGGACTGAATGAATATCATCATACCACACACCGTACCCACCCATGGGGGTACAGTGACGTTCGGATGAGATTGTCCAAAAACGTGACAATTTCAAGTCCAAAATGCATTGCTTTAACCCAGCCACTTAGCCAGCCAGTCATTTCAAACAAGCCCAGAGTCACTATGTGTTTCGCACATGAACTCATGACGTCATGGGAACACACACTGAGCCAGTCGAGGGGAATTGATCTAATATTCTACTGGACACAATCTTCAGCTGTAGGACAAAAACAGCATCCAAGGACACACACACACACACACACACACTCATACAGTCCTGATGAGAGACACACAATGAGGGCGTTTCTGCTCCTCCATGGTCAAATGGAATGGATAAAAGTTGTGTAAAAGTCGTGTCACCGCTAGTCAGATGAGGCAGACGTGTGATACACTCCATCCGGCAGTGTGTGTGTGTGTGTGTGTGTGTGTGTGTGTGTGTGTGTGTGTGTGAGTGTATGGGTAAAGGAATGTGGCCAACAGTGTGTGTGGTAGATGCCCGACACACACCAGCTATGCAGAGTCAGGTAGGTGCAGGTGTAGCTTACAGGTGGGAGGGAACAATTAAAGACTCAAGTCAGTCTAGAAGTCCAGAAGTGGCCTATCATAATGCCTGCAGAAGGCACAGCTCACAGAAGACGCTTAACCTGGTCATCTCTCAACATTCAGATCTGGATTCAGGCCAGTTTAAATCTGGATTCAGACACGATTTACTCACAGAAGAAGCAGACTGGGTTCCAACAGACAAAAAAAGTGCGTTTATGAACGGAGCTTGTCTAAAAGCTGAGGTGGTCTTTTTGCAGTAAAGGCAAAGATTTAGCTGATGTCCACGACCGGAACGTAACCTGGTCATCTCTCAACATTCAGATCTGGATTGAGTCCAGTTTAGATCTGGATTCAGTTTAGATCTAGAGCCAGATTTGAATCAAATCTAGATCCAAACCAGATTAAGACCCAGGCTAAAAATTCAGATTCAGATTATTATTTCATGGTCACATTCGAAGACTGAGACCAGTTCATAGTCCGACTTAACCAACGGCTATCATGGATAGCATGAAATACAAAGCATTTAAGTACTCCTGAACAAAAACAAATACAAAACAAAACAAAAAAAACAGAACAGAAAAAACACACACACACATACGTGGAAAATGTGAATGAACGTTAAACACACACAGCATGTAAGTGTTGCCTTGTGGGATTGAGTCCCTTATGATATGGAGCGTGAGAAGATGGAACAGATGACGGCAAAGGCAGAGGTGGGTGTCAGGTCAGTATCCCTTTAGGGGGTCAAAACACTTTTAAAAGGAGTATTGTTACGGAGACCAGGGGTAGCACTAGACCAGTGGTTCTTAACCTGGGTTCGATCGAACCCTAGGGGTTCGGTGAGTCGGTCTCAGGGGTTCGGTGGAGCCTCGGTGGAACCGTTAATGCACGGTTCATTTTGTGCACCAGTAAAAAAATCATATATATTTTTTTATTTTTTACTAAAGAAGGGTTCGGTGAATGAGCATATGAAACTGGTGGGGTTCGGTACCTCCAACAAGGTTAAGAACCACTGCACTAGACATTATGAGCTCTATGAAAGAATAACATTCTTCTTGCATGTGGTTAGTCAGGTCGAGTCTCTTCCTCTCACAGGTCACGGTGCACTAGACTACCGCACTGGTCCACTAAAGAGTTCTGCTCTTGTCTGGTTCCGTATAGAATTGGACCCATAAGCATCATAAAATCGTTTTGTTCGCTACCAGTGGACTGAGAGCATGGCCATGGAGTAGACCATAATGACTAGAGTACGTTATAATGGTAAGGAGTCATGACAGACTGATAATGATAAGAGAGAGTGGTGGTCAATGCCGTGGAATGCATCTCGATTCCTCCTCGTTATTAAGTGCCAAGGTTAAGTAAGTGTTTATGATCGGCATGAGTAAAGTGTGTGATTAAGTCGTCTTTTTTAAAACTGGCAGCGGGGTAGTGGGGGTGTGCCGTGGCCTTGTGCAGTCTTTGTTTAGTCTTGTGTGACTGCCTCTCCCCTGCTCTGCCTACTGCTGCTCACACATGGACCCCCACAACCACTAACACAGCACAGAGCCCCCTGTGTTGGGGGGCAAAAACCTGTGTCCTCATTTTATCCATCTATGGTCTTGGACTAAACAGTGTGCGCGATTTTCCAATCTGTATCCACATTCTTGGTTTACAAATCCAAAGCCACATATTAATAAATGAAGGGGACAATTTTTTTTTTTCTCCTCATTTGACCCTTGAGGGCCTCTGTAGTACGGAATGCAGTTGACGTCTAAGTCAGAGAGAGGTAAGCAGACACCATGTGTGCATGTCAGATCAGGAGGAGGAGCTTGTTAGGAATCTCATTAGTGTAAGGTGTGTTGGTTTTCATAGCTTTCTGAGGACCTGGAAACACACACACACACACACAAGGCTCCGTCTCAGAAAAAAAAACAAAACCAGCATCAAAACACCCAACGCCTCTAAGGTCACGGCATGTGAGGTTGCATCGTTTGCAGCAAAGAAAAACGAGACAAGTTACATATGTATAAAACAACGCTAACCATGTACAATCGATACGGCTGAGGAGTATGCTAAGACAAGGACCAGCAGGTCGTACAGAAGAAAGGATTGCAATGTCCCTACGTGGTCATACGGCGTTAAGAAGAAAGAAAGAAAGACAACAGAAAGACACTTCTAGAAGCGAGAGAGAGGATTGTGATTCTGGTCCCGAGGCCGAGAATCTGTGCGTTTTGCCTGTTTAGCGTTTCTCTGTCTGCGCGAGCGTTAGCGACCCAGTTAGCTGCTATGCTATGCTCTGCTCTGCTGCAGAACCCTTTCAAGAGACCCCATCCATGTATGCAAGCCAGTTAGCGGCTACGCTACGCCCCAGAACCCTTTAAAGAGACATCTGTGTGCATTAGCGACCCAGTTAGCGGCTACGCTACGCTCCAGAACCCTTTAAAGAGACCTCTGTCCATGCTAGCGACCAAGTTAGCGGCTACGCTATGCTACAGAACCCTTTAAGGAGACCTCTGCCCTCCGCGCGCTACACTCTCACCCTCTGATGGAGGCCACTGTGACTTTCCTCAAGTGCTGACAGTTATTCCTTTTTTTTTTTTTTTTTTTTTTTTGTTGTTTTTACATTTTCTTTTTTACAAACCAAGTCCAGATAAGTAGCTTGTGTGGATTCCCCACTCAACAGAATAAAAGTGCAAATGTTACATTTGAGAATGTCTCCGGGTCAGTCTGCTAATGTTACTCTGAGTCAAATGCACTGTCCTTAGCAGTGGTGGTGGTGTGTGTGTGTGTGTGTGTGTGTGTGTGTGTGTATTATTTTACTGTGATAGAGCCATCCTCAAACCCTGTGCCACCTTGAGGTTGAATTTACACCTCCATCCCTGCAGGTGTGTGTGTGTGTGTGCGTTTGTGTGTGTGTGTGTGTGTGTGCCATTTAGATCTCTGACCCTGCAGCTGTGTGTGTGTGGCTCTGCCTTATTGACTGGACTGGTAGTTGCTATGAGGTTTGTCCAGTTGTGTGTGTGTATGGGCATTTGTGTGTGTGTGTGTGTGTGTGTCTGTGTGTGTGTGTGGACCAACCAGCTGCTAGTAAACCCGTACACATAAAGACTTCTTCCGTAACGAAGCATGACACAGTTTGTTTTTTTTTTCTTCTTCTCCAAAATGCATGAAACAAACATCCAACCGACCCAAAAAAAGCATTAAATATAAGAACGACAAAATATTAGACGCAACTGTCTATAGGCAAGAACATTCTAGAATATTGTAAAAGGACTTATATTAGCCCCGCCCCCTTCCCGCCCCATGTGATCATGATGTCACAATCGCCTCAACCAATAATATTTAAGACGGCAAACTCAAGCACCACGGAGTCCTCAAGAAAACAGAGCTAACCATATTATGGTATGTACAATGTATGTCAACGACATGAGAGAGAGAGAGAGAGAGAGAGAAAGAGATTGATAAGGAGATAAGAGAAAGAAAGAGAAAAACTTCCCTCATGCAGTTTCTTTCTTTTTTTTTTGTTGTTTTGTTCTGAATTTACACTCGGGACGTGAGAAGCGTCATCTTTGTGTACAGATGAACATCTGAGTAAAACACACACACACACACACACACACACACACACACACACACACACACATACTCATACACTAAGACACACACAGACTTGTGTGTGTGTTTTTTCCAAGTCTTTAGAGAGTGATGCTGCACAGAGCTCAGTTTTATTCTACACACACACATTTACACACACACACACACACACACACACACTACTGGTCCACCAGGGCCAGAGCTTCCTGGTGTGATTGGTGTCCCGTTGTGAGGAGGGACGGAGAGAGTGTAGACTGTGACAGGAAACTGCCCCCCCCCACAAAAGACCCCCCCCCCCCCCCCCACCCGCCCCAGTAAAACTGAAGCGAGACGCAGGCTGCCCCGCCATATCTTCATGTCGCTTTTTACTCCTGGGGGGTCGGGTGCAAAAAAAAAAAAAAGTCAACTTCCCTGACTTACTTGCCAGTTCAGGAGGATTGATATTAGATCAGATGTGTGTGTGTGTGTGTGAGCAAAGGAGAGAGAGAGATTGTTTGTGTGTGTATGTGTGTGTGTGATTGTGTACACATATGTGTATGTGTCTGTGTATGTGAGCAAAATGGAGAGAGAATGTGTGTGGCTGCATGTGTGTGTGTCTGTGTGTGCATTTGCCTGTGTGTGTGTGTGTCTGTGTGTGTGTTTGCCTGTGTGTGTCTGCGTGTGTGTGTGTGTGGGTTTCTAGGGTTCATCGTCCGGGCCGTTGTCTGAGGTGGGTTCTGGGGAGGACGGGGGGGCTGATTTGGGCTCTGCGGGGGGCTCGGAGGAGTCGGAGTCGTCTGCAGGGGGGGGGGCTTTGTCAGCCTTGCCCCCACCCCCGGAGGCCTTGCCCCCCCCTGAACCCTTGCCCCCCCCTGAACCCTTGCCACCCCCCGAAGCCTTGCCCCCCCCTGCCTTGTCGCCCCCTGCCCCCCCACCCTGGCCGTCCTGGCCCTCGGAGTTCTCCAGCATCTCCTGGATGAGGGGGGGCATGGAGCCCGGGATCTCCATCTTCAGAGAGATGACCCGCTCCGCACCTGCACACACAGGGGTCAAGGGGTCAAGAGGTCAAAGGGCACCAAGTCACAGGTCAGTCACTCAGCTGTGTGTGTGTGTGTGTGTGTGTGTGTGTGTGTGTGTGTGTGAAAATGTAGCAGAGTGTTTGTGTGTGTGTCGTCCTTGTTAACTATAACAACAAGGACAACAATTACTAGAACAACCTGAACATCCACATCTTCATACGCTTTTTGTGTGTGTGTGTGTGTGTGTGTGTGAGACCTTTAGCGCTGATGCTGCGTAGGTCGGTGATCTTCATGAGTGTCTTGGGGAACATGTGGGGCTTGCTGGGCCTCCTCTTCCTCACGTAGATCTTCAGCGCCTCCAGAAGGGGCTCCTGCAGCTGGTCCACCTTAGACGGCTCCTCTAGATCCTGACGGTCTGGGGAGAGAAAGAGAGAGAGGGGTGTAGAAAGAGAGGGAGGGGTGGAGGGAGTGAGGGGGTGGAGAGAGGGAGGGAGGGAGTGAGAGAGTGAGAGAGAGAGGAGTGGAGGAAGAGGAAGTGAGAGAGGGAGAGAGAGAGAACAATATTAGTAGCTGGTCCACCTTAGACGGCTCCTCTAGGTCCTGACAGTCTTGGGGGGGGGGGGGGTGAGGGAGTGAGAGAGAGAGGAGGATAAGGGAGTGAGAGAGGGAGAGAGAGAGAGAGAGAACAATATTAGTAGCTGGGAGAGAGCTACTGGAGGGAATGAGGGAGTGAGAGAGGGAGGGAGAGGAAGTGAGAGAGGGAGAAGAGAGAGAAATATTAGTAGCTGGTCCTTTTTAGACATCTCCTTAAAGTCCTGCCGGTCTGGGAAGGGGGGTGGGGGGAGGGAGAAAGAGAGAGAGGAAGAAGGGGAGAGAGGGAGGGAGAGGGAGGGAGGGAGGGAATGAGAGAGGGAGGGGTGGAGGGAGTGAAAGTGAGAGGGGAAGAAGGGGAGAGAGGGAGGGAGAGGGAGGGAGGGAGTGAATGAGAGAGAGGGGTGGAGGGAGAGAAAGTGAGAGGGGAAGAGAGAGCAATATTAGCAGCTGGTCCACCTTACACAGTCCCTCAAGGTCCTGCCGGTCTGAGAGAGAGAGAAAAATAGAGGGAGGGAGGGAAAGAGAGGTGAAGAGAGATGGGGGAGAGAGAGGGAGAGAGTGAAAGAGAGAGGGAGAAGTAGTGGGGGGGAGAGAGTGGGAGACAGGGATGGAGAGGTAGAAAGGGAGCAAGAGGGAGAGGGGGAGAGTGATGGATGGGAAATTAAAAAAGAGGAGAAAGACAGAGAGAGGAAGATGGAGTGGGAGAGGCAGAGCGAGAGTCCGAATTAAAAAAAACAAAAAGAAATAGAGAGAACATTTATGGGTAAAAAAAGAAAGAAGTGAAGGAGAAGCATGAGGAAAAAAGGAAAGAGAAAAAGACACGATTATTTTCCTCCATCCCCTTTCTCCCCTTGCTGTCTGAGCCTGCAGTTCCTCCCCACGCCAGAGGGGGGCAGTGTTGCAAAGACTATGTGTGTGTGTCTCCTGTGTGGAGGGTTCTGGCTTCTGCCACTGTAGCTTTGGGGACTAGCCAGGTAGGGCTGCAGCAGTGTGTGTGTGTGTGTGTGTGTGTGTGTGTGTGTGTGTGTGTGTGTGTGTGTGTGTGTGTTGGGGTAGTGGTTTCTCCCAGTGACTCCCTGGTTGGATTACGCAAGAGCCTGTAATATCTGACAGCTCCAGATGACTCTCGAGTCCTTCCTCGAGAGGAAACACACCTCACGTTCCCCTGACACACACACACACACACACACACACACAGGTACACACACACACACACACACAGACACACACATCTATGTGTTTGTGTAAGACATTGTGTGTGTGTGTGTGTGTGTGTGTGTGTGTGTGTGTGTGTGTGTGGGTCGAGGTGACGGGATGTGTCAGTGTGTTACTAAATCAAGGGAGCAGGAACACTGTGAAATGACTGTTTTAGACATCATGTGTGTGAGCAGACAGACTAGGGCATCCTGACACAGTGTGTGTGTGTGTGTGTGAGTGAGAGAGAGAGAGAGCAAGGCAGAGTAGGGCACTGTCACAAAGCATCCTGACACACCAGGGTGCATGGGGAATGTGAGGTGTGTGTGTGTGTGTGTGTGTGTGTGTGTGTGTGTGTGTGTGTGTGTGTGTATGTGTGTGTGTGTGTGTGTGTGTCGAACAAGTGTCGAAGGAGGAGGGAGTGTTTCAGAAAATGTGTGACAGAAAACAGGAGCAAAGAGAAAAGGTGTGTTCATGTGTCATACTGCCTGTTATTGAACGTGTGTGTGTGTGTGTGTGTGTGTGTGTGGTGATTGCAGGAGAGTTCATGTCTAGGGCAACCTGTGGAGAGACACAGAGCAAAGTCTAATTTCCTGTGGGGCGGGGTGGGGGGACTAACCTGCCAAACAGACTCATAAACACACACACACACACACACACACACACACACACACACACACACACACACACACACGTGCAGCAGTGAGCGTAGAGAGCTGGGGTGTGGCAGTCTATGCTTCTCTACAGTCTCTTGTTATAAAGGTTTAAATAAA
>CM059283.1:4540258-4545258 GCA_030347295.1 Setipinna tenuifilis | reverse complement strand
AGCACACTGGCCATAACAGACTGGTAGAACATCAGCAGCAGTCTGTTGCAGACATTGAAGGACCTCAGTCGCCTCAGGAAGTACAGCCTGCTTTGCCCCTTCCTGTATAGGGCATCTGAATTAGCAGACCAGTCCAGTTTATTGTCAAGGAGTACCCCCAAGTACTTGTATGTGCAGACTGCCTCAACATTTACCCCATCAATTGAGACAGGTTCCAGTGGTGGGGTGGTTCTCCTAAAGTCCACCACCATTTCCTTGGTTTTGGTGGTGTTCAGCTGCAGTTGATTAGTCCGACACCACCCAACAAATTCCTCCACGAGGTCCCTGTACTCCCCCTCCTGTCCATCCCTGATACACCCCACAATTGCAGTGTCATCAGAGAACTTCTGCATATGACAAGTCTCTGAGTTGTAGCTGAAATCAGTGGTGTACAGAGTAAACAGCACTGGGGAGAGCACCGTTCCCTGTGGCGCCCCTGTGCTGCTGATCACAGTCTCAGATGAGCAGTTCCCCAGTCTGACAACCTGGGGCCGTTCAGTGAGGTAATCTGTGATCCAGGTTACCAGACTAGGCTCCACTCCCATCCGCAGCAGTTTGTCCTTTAACAAAAGTGGCTGAATGGTGTTGAAAGCGCTGGAGAAATCAAAGAACATGATTCTCACAGCACTGCCTCCTTTGTCCAGGTGAGAGTGTACCCTGTGCAGCAGGTACAGGATAGCGTCCTCTACTCCCACACTCTCCCGATAGGCAAACTGCAGGGGGTCCAGTGCATGGCGAACCTGGGGTTTCAGATGGTTGAGCAGCAGCAGCCGCTCAAGGGCCTTCATTAAGTGTGAGGTTAGGGCAACCGGTCTGTAGTCATTGAGTTCTTTCGGGTGTGCTTTCTTTGGTACAGGTATCAGGCAAGAAGTTTTCCACAGTGTGGGGACCTTGCCTGTCTGCAGACTCCTGTTGAAGAGGTGTTGGAGAGGCTCAGCTAATTCCTCTGCGCAGGTCCTGAGCAATCTAGCACAGACGCCATCAGGGCCTGCAGCCTTGGGCTTTAGCCTTCGCAGTACTCCTCTCACCTGGTCAGCAGTGACTGTGGGTGATGAGTGTTGGGGGTCCGTAACCTGGGGTGAGGGGATGGGTGTGGGGGGTGATGGCTGTGGGTCCATGAGCAGAAGTGGGGGGTGGGGAGGTGTGATGTCGCAGGTTGAGCCATCCATGTCAGGGTCGTTGTCAACGTCGTTGTCAACAAAGGCAGGTGGGGGAGGTGCGCTGGAGGTGCAGCCGTCCCTGTCAGGGTCGTTGTCAACGTCGTTGTCAACAGAGGCAGGTGGGGGAGGTGCGCTGGAGGTGGCAATGGAGGTGTGAAGGGCTGCCCCGTGGCCAGAGTTGTCGAACCGGTTGTAAAAGTGGTTCAGCTCATTGGCCCTGGACATGTCACCCTCAGCCTTGCTAGCCTTTTCGCCAAGCCCAGTGATGTTCCTTACACCCCTCCATACCTCCTTCATGTTGTTGTCCTGCATTTTCCGCTCCACCTTCCTCCCATAAGCCTCCTTGGCTTCCCTCAGGCTTCTCTTCAGCTCACCCTGCACACTCTTCAGCTCTGTCATGTTGCCCTCCTTAAAAGCTTTTTTCTTCTTATTAAGGAGTTTTTTGACATCGCTAGTCACCCAGGGCTTGTTGTTGGGGTAGCAGCGGACTGTCTTAGTGGGTACTACAATGTCCATGCAAAAGTTAAGGTAGTCAGTAGTGCATGCAGTGACCTCCTCCAAATTATTATTGTCCTGTAGTACACTCCATTCAGTGGACGCGAAGCAATCCCTCAGTGCCTCCTCTGCTTCTGGTGTCCACTCTCTGAAAGTGCGTGTGGTGACTGGAAGTTGTTGTACTCTGGGCTTGTACACTGGCTGGAGATGGACGAGGTTGTGATCTGAGTTGCCCAGGGGAGGGAGGGGGGTTGCTGTGTATGCATCCCTCACGTTAGCATACAGGAGATCAATTGTCCTATTTTTCCTCGTTGCACAGTCCACACATTGATAGAAGTTAGTGAGGGTGGAATCCAGTGTCACATGATTGAAATCACCAGTTATGGCAAAAAAAGCATCCGTGTGTTGTGTTTGCAGCTTTGCCACAGTTGTGTGGATGACCTCACAGGCAATATCCGGAAGGGCTCGTGGCGGGATGTAAACACAGAGAACAATAGCGTGCGAGAACTCTCTCGGCATGTAATAAGGTCGCAGACTCACCGCAAGTAACTCCACATCTTTACTGCAGATTGTCTCCTTCACAGTTACATGTCCGGGATGACACCACCTGTTGTTACTGTATATCGCCAGTCCTCCTCCCTTCTTTTTCCCGGAGAGTTTAGTGTCTCTGTCGTGTCTGACTACACTGAAGCCCGGTAGGTCAACATTAGCACTGGGAATGTTGCTAGTCAGCCACGTCTCCGTCAGGCAGATCAGGCTCGCTTCCCTGTACAACTTTTGGTTCCTTACCAGGGCAGTCAGTTCGTCTGTCTTGTTCGCCAGCGAGTTCACATTTCCCATCACAATAGCTGGAACTGAGGGCTTGTATCTCCTCTTCTTCTCCTGTCGCTTCGCTCTCACAGCGACTCCTGATCTGCAGCCCCGAAAGCAAAACACTTCCTTGGGGATGGTCGCGTGAACCGCACCGGCGAACTTGCGTAAGGCAAACAGCTGATTCCTTGTGTACACAAGTCTGCTGCTGCCAGGTTGTTGCAGGGATCTCTCCATATCCATATCCATAGGATAGACGAAATACTTCTATTGCAATTAGAAGTTTTCAGAAAGCTAAGAAAGTAAGAAGAAACTAACTAAACTAGCGAAAACGAAACTAACTAAGACAACACAGAGACGAGCATAACAGACAAAAACACGGAGCTACTCAGACTTGCTGCCACTCGCGTCGGCGCCCGGAAGTGTGTGTGTGTGTGTGTGTGTTCTGGTGAAGGGGGGTTGGTGAGGGGCGCAACTAGAGTTTCCCTCCACTTAGTAGAGGCACCAAATGATGTTAGCACAGTTTGGCTGTAATATAGCTAATATTGCTCTCTCTCGCGCCACCCCTTCTCTCTTTCTTTCTCTCTCTCTCTCTCTCTTTCTCTCTCTCTCCCTCCCTCTCTCTCTCTTTCTCCCTCTCTCTAAGTGTCTCGATCTTTCCCCCTCTCTCTGTCTGTGTTTGCCTCTCCTTCTCTTTCTCTCTCTCTCTCCCCCTCTCTCTATGTCTCCCTCTCTCTATTTCCCCCTCTGTCTGTTTGTCTCTCATTCTCTCTCTCTCACTCTCTCTTTATCTCTCTCTCTCCCTCTCTCTATGTCTCTCTCTCTCTATTTCCCCCTCTGTCTGTTTGTCTCTCATTCTCTCTCTCTCTCCGTCTCTTTCTCTCTCTCTCTGTCTCTCTCTCTATGTCTCTCTCTCTCTCTATTTCCCCCTCTGTCTGTTTGTCTCTCATTCTCTCTCTCTCTCTCTCTCTGTCTGTGTTTGTCTCTTATTCTCTCTCTCTCACTCTCTCTCTCTCACTCTCCCTCCCTCTCTCTCTCTCTGTCTCTCATTCTCTCTCTCTTTTTCTTTCTCTTTCTCTCTCGGTCTCACACACACATATACCCCCCACGCTCTTTCTCATGCCAGATTAAAAAACAAAACATTCCCCCCCACGGAGTGTGTGTGTGTGAATATATGTGTACGCTTTTGGATGTGTGTGTGTGTGTGTGTGTGTGTGGTTGTGGCTGTGCAAGGATATACAGTATTTGGTGTGCGTGTGTGTGTGTGTGTGTATATGTGTGTGTGTGTGTGTGTGCATGTGTGTGTGTGTGTGTGTGCATGCGTGTGTGTGTGTGTGTGGAACAGATTTGAATAATGCAGACTTGTGTGTTGTCTTAGTGCTGACTGTCTCTTCTCATCACCGCGCTTGTCAACATGAGCCGGCGAGAAGTGTCAGCGTGTGTGTGTGCATATGTGTGAGCGTGTGTGTGTGTGTGTGTGTGCATGCGTGTGTGTGTGTGTGTGTGTGTGTGTGTGTGTGTGTGTGTGTGTGTGTGTGTGCCGGAGTCCTCTGTGTCACCCTGGCAGAATCAGTGTTCACCCAGCACTGAACCCCTACAGCACGCCACACACACACCCACTGCAATATCTCCACACAGAATGGCAGCCCTAACCTAATCTGTGTGTGTATGAGTGTGTGTGTGTCTGTCTCTCTGTCCGTGTGTGTCTGAATGTGTGTGTGTGTGTGTGCATGTGTGAAAGTGTGTGTGTGTGTGTGTGTGTGTGTGCATGTGTGTGTGGACGTGTGCATGTGTTAATGTATGTGTGTGTGTGTGTGTGTGCATGCATGCATGCGTGTGTTTCTCTGATCACAGGGGCGAATCAGAGCTCCATTGTGTGTGTGTGTGTGTCTGCACATATGTGTGTGTGTGTGTGTGTGTGTGTGTGTGTGTGTGTGTGTGTGTGTGTGTGTGTGCATGTGTGTGTGTTTTTCTCTGATCACAGGGGCGAATCAGAGCTCCATTGTGTGTGTGTGTGTGTGTGTGTGTGTGTGTGTGTCTGCACATGTGTGTGTTCCTCTGTTCTGAGGGGCGAATCAGAGCTCTGTGTGTGAGTGTGTGTGTGTCTGCATGTGTGTGTTCCTCTACTCCGACGGCTGAATCAGAATCATGTGTGTGTGGGTATGTGTGTGTGTGTGTGTGTGTGTGTGTGTATTCCTCTGCTCTGAGGGGTGAATCAGAGCTGTGTGTGTGTGTGTAATAATGACAGTGTGTGTGTGTGTGTGTGTGTGTGTGTGTGTGTGTGTGTGTGTGTAATAATGACAGACACTTTAAGCGGCTGAGTGGAACAGTAATTACAGCAGATCCGGATTACAGCTCGTCTCCGTCTCACACACACACACACTGTCACATGTTCTAAAGACGTCTGTCATCCTGTGACGCTTAGAACCGGAGATGTTCTAAAGATGTCTGTCATCCTGTCAGTTTTAGAACTGGAGATCTTCTAAAGATGTCTGT
>CM059283.1:4532758-4537758 GCA_030347295.1 Setipinna tenuifilis | reverse complement strand
CCCCAGCTGACAGAGCGAGGGGAATGTCTCCTGGTGGGCCTTGCGGATCTTCTCGATGATGGCCTGTGTGTGTGTGTGTGTGTGTGTGTGTGTGTGTGTGTGTGTGTGTGTGTGTACTAACCGTGGTGTATTTCCCCAGCTGACATAAGGAAGGAAAGGTCTCCTGGTGTGCCTTGCGGATCTTCTCGATGATGGCCTCCAGCTCCTCCGTCAGCTCGTAGCTCTCCACAAGCTCCGCCTTCGGACACTCCTTCTTCTTGTTCCTGTCGTTCCGCACCGCTGAGGTAGGGATGGAGGGATGGAGGGATGAAGAGAGGGAGGGAGGGAGGGAGGGAGAAAGAAGAATGAAGAGTAAGTGTTACAACCAGTTACCCAGAGTAACACAGAAAGACCAACAAAGTAAGTCTGGCTCGAGTCTAGCGGATTTATTGACTCATAAACTTTACAATGAATGAAAAAGAGTATTAGAAAATAAAGAGTATTAGAAAATAAAGATAATCAAGTACAGCTGAAGTCAGCAAGCAATAACGGCATAAGCTGCTAGTGGAAGGCATCCCCCCATCGCTCCTGGTCACAGCGTCCATTTTAAAAATAATAAGTTAGTAAGTTAGTATTCTCTCCTTCTTCTTCTCATTCATGTCATTCTGTACCGCTGATGGAGGGAGGGATGGAGGGAGGGATGGAAGGAGAAAGAAGAGTAAAGAGTAAGTAAGTATTCTCTCCTTGTTTTTGTTCCTGTCGTTCTGCACCACTGGGGGAGGGAGGGATGGAGGGATGGAGGGATGGAGAGATGGAGGGAGAAAAAATAAAGAGTAAGTAAGTATTCTCTCCTCCTTCTTCTTGTTTCTGTCGTTCCGCACCGCTGGGGGAGGGATGGAGGGATGGAGGAATGGAGAGAGGAATGGATGGAGAGAGGGATGGAGAGAGGGATGGAGGGAGGGATGGAGGAAGAAGAATAAAGACTAAGTTAGTATTCTCTCCTCTGACTTATTCCTGTCATTCTGTACTGCTGATGGAGGGATGGAGGGAGGGAGGGAGGGATGGATGGAGGGATGGAGGGAGGAAGAAGAATAAAGACTAAGTATTCTGTCCTTCTTGTTCCTGTCGTTACGCACCGCTGGGGGAGAGATGGAGAAATGGAAGAATGGAGAGAGGGATGGAGGGAGGAAGAAGAGTAAAAAAGAGTAAGTTAGTATTCTGTCCTTCTTCCTGTCATTCCGCACCGCTGAAGGATGGAGGGATGGAGGGATGGAGGGAGGAAGAAGAATTAAGAGTAAGTTAGTATTCTCTCCTTCTTGTTCCTGTCATTCCGCACCGCTGATGGAGGGATAGAGGGATGGAGGGAGAGAGGGATGGAGGGAGGAAGAAGAGTAAAGAGTAAGTTAGTATTCTCTCCTCCCTTTTTTCTTGTTCCTGTCATTCTGTACCGCTGATGGGGGGATGGAGGGAGGGAGGGATGGAGAGAGGGATGGAGAGAGGAAGAAGAATAAAGAGTAAGTTAGTATTATCTTCCCTTCTTTTTGTTCCTGTCGTTCTGTACCACTGAGTGATGGAGGGATGGAAAAGAAAAGAGGAAGGAGAGAAAGAAATAAGAAGTGAGAGTAGGAGGAAAAGAAGGAGGAGAAGAGAAGAAAAAGATAGAAAGGGGTTGGGGCAAAGAAGGAGGAGAGATAAAGGAGGGGATAGGAGAGTAGAGGAGAGAAGAGATAGGAGGAGAGGAGGGGAGGAAAGAGGAGAGGAGAGCAGCAGAAGAGGAGGAGAAAAGAGGGGGAGAGGAGAGGAGAAGAGGAGAGGAGGAGAGGAGGAGAAGGGGGAAGAGGAGAGGAGGAGAGAAGAGAGGAGGAGAGGAGAGAAGAGGAGAGGAGAGGAGGAGAAGGGGAAAGAGGAGAGAAGGAGAGGAGAGGAGGAGAGGAGAGAAGAGGAGAGGAGAGGATGAGAAGGGGGAAGAGGAGAGAAGGAGAGGAGAAGAGGAGAGGAGAGCAGCAGAGAAGAGAGGAGGAGGGGAGAAGAGAACAGAAGGGAAGAAGGGGGAAGTAAAGAAGAAGGGTGAGGAGAAGAGGTGGAAGACAGGAGCAGAGAAGAGGGGAGGAGAAGAGGATGAGAAGAGAGGAGGAGAGGGGGGAAGAGGAGAGGAGAAGAGGAGAGCAGGAGAAGAGAACAGAAGTGAAGAAGGGGGGAGTAAAGAAGAAGGGTGAGGAGAAGAGGTGGAAGACAGGAGCAGAGAAGAGGGGAGGAGAAGAGGGGGAAGACAGGAGTAGAGAAGAGGGGAGGAGAGGAGTGTAGTGTGCAGAGAAAAAAAGATGATGAGAGGACAGGAGAGAGGAGAGGGACAAAAAGATCAATGTTGATCATGCATTCTGTTTTATCTCTGACTTCAGCAGACACACACACACACACACATGTGCACACACACACACACACACACACACACACA
Source organism: Setipinna tenuifilis (assembly GCA_030347295.1). Lineage (NCBI taxonomy): Eukaryota > Metazoa > Chordata > Actinopteri > Clupeiformes > Engraulidae > Setipinna > Setipinna tenuifilis. The sequence goes on along the minus strand of CM059283.1, from coordinate 4,535,324 downwards.
GTATGTGGTGATGTCAGGACCTGTCAATGCTTCCAGCTATTCTGACTGTATAAACTCACACACTGCAGGTCATTTGTGCTCCCCGAGAGAAGAAAGTGTGTGTGTGTGTGTGTGTGTGTGTGTATTGACTATTAGCTCTGTCTCTCTCAAGGCTAGAAGTTTGCCTGCCATTGTGTCCACAGGGCTGGTCAGGACTGGGCTGTGTTCCTCTGACTGCAGTGGAGTGGATCAATGCAGAGGCACACACACACACACACACACACACACACACACACACACACACACACACACACACACTGCTATCATCTCAAGCCCTCTAGTGATGGCCAAGACCTGCCTGGCCTCCTCTTTCTCTCGGCTACCCATGCGTCCTTCTCCTCTCCTCCTCTCCCCTTCCGTCCTCTTCTCCTCTCCTCCTCTCCCCTTCTTTCCTCTTCTCCTCTCCTCTCTTCTCTTCTCCTCTCCTCCCTGGCCTCCTCCTCTCCTGTGCTTCATGCGTCCTTCTCCTCTCCTCCTCTCCCCTTCTTTCCTCTTCTCTCCTCTCCTCTCGACTCTTCTCTTCTCCTCTCCTCCCTGGACTCTTCTTTCTCTCCGCTACACATGTACCCTGCTCCTGTTCTATGCTTCATGTGTCCTTCTCCTCTCTTCTCCCCTCTCATCTCCTCTTCTCCACTCCTTTCCTTTCCTCTCCCCTCTTCTCTTCTCCTCTTCTCTCCCCTCTTCTCTTCTCCCCTTCTCTCCTCTCCTCTCTTCTCCCCTTCTCTCCTCTCCTCTCCTCTTCTCTCCCCTCTTCTCCTCTCCTCTTCTCCCCTTCTCTCCTCTTCTCCTCTCCTCTCTTCTCCCCTTCTCTCCTCTCCTCTCCTCTCCTCTTCTCTCCCATGTCCTCCTCATCTTTTGGGTTTCATGTGTTCTGTTTTCCAGTAACATGCTCAGGATACCTCGTTGTGTGTGTGTGTGGATAGTACCATGCTCAGGGCACCTCAGTGGGTGTGTGTGTGTGTGGACAGTGTTGGAACCAAATTTAGCTGCCTTGGTTTAGACTCTTACTTTGGTTAAGATTGGCAGGCCTCCAGCCATGAACTTTTATTTTGACACAGCCGTGGGTCACCTGTGCAATTACAGTTTTTCTCAATCACTTTGGTACATTTTTCGAATCATTCTTGCAATTTGCAGAAGATCAAGTGCATTTCTCAAAACAGTTTGAACAAATAGCAAAACACCGTGGATCACCTGCAAAAGCCAGTCTCTTGCTCAAAATCCTTAGTCCATCCCTCAAAAGCAAGTTTTTGTGTCAATATACTTGTCAGTGCCATCAGAATGTTTAATCATTGTGTCATTGTGTACGGATAAGACAGTCAAATTCATTAGTCATGTTGGCAATTGAATAGTGCACTTTGAAGGGACATGTTGATGTAAAATGTGGTTTAGGTGTGATGACAAGTGTTGTACATTTGACCTCATATAATGTATATGTGTAAGATTGATTGGAAAAGATAAGATTCACATTTACAGAATGACTTCTTTATTGGCAAACATTGACATTCTTCCTCTTCCTCTTCCTACTCCACCACGCAGCCTCACCCCTCTGTCCTTCCATTGTCAGACATTGTAACTTTCTATTGTGCTCTGGTTACCTATATACTCCCCAGGAGATTGTTCATGAGATGCCTCCTTGAGCTCATTCAGAAAACTGTTGATCATTGGTTGATCAACTCTTTTAATTAGAGAAAGTCTAGATTCACCTGGGAGGAATTTACCAAGTTAGATCATATTTGCAGACAAATGTCTTATGGAAATGTATATATGCTTGACATGTTATGATGGCTTGGTAAATCATTTTGCATGTGAAGACTTATATGATGAACCATAGCCTAAATGTTTTGGGGAAAGAGACTATTTGATAGATTCCTATAACAAAGCATTTTGATTAGCATGACAAAAGCTATTGATAATGTACGAAAAAACTGAGAATTGTACACAATCATTTGCATGGATGGACAAAAGCATTTGCAATTTGTTCAATGCAATGAGAAACTGCCTTTTTCATCTGCACAAATGGCATGATGATGTGACAATTGAACAAGAACTTTTGAGAATTTCAATTCTGATGTGAGAAATGTACCAAACCAATTGAGAAAAACTGTAAGATGGCATCTTCCACATGGTCATCAGTCTCAGTTAGACAATAGAAGATGCTGTAGTAGAACAGTGTTTTACTGCTTAAAGCTTGTATTTTTGGATTAACGACCCTTATTTAAATTTGGATTTGGGGGAACCATAAGAACTGTGACGGGGGAACTTGAGTGGGGGAACCATAAGAACTCTGACAGGGGAGAACTTGAGTGGGGGAACCATGAGAACTGTGACAGGGGGGAACTTGAGTGGGGGAACCATAAGAACTATGACAGGGGAGAACTTGAGTGGGGGAACCATAAGAACTGTGACAGGGGAGAACTTGAGAGTGGGGGAACCATAAGAACTGTGACAGGGGAGAACTTGAGTGGGGGAACCATAAGAACTGTGACAGGGGGAACTTGACGGCAGGAACGGCGGGCGAAAACACCAT
>CM059283.1:4482758-4492758 GCA_030347295.1 Setipinna tenuifilis | reverse complement strand
TATAGGCGTACAGTGTCCTGGCAGTGTATGTTGCTGCATGCTGCATTATTTATGTTGACTGTAAAGCACATCTCCAACACGGCCCTCACCTCTCTTACTGCACCCGCAAGCATCTCCAACACGGCCCTTACTCTTCTGCTGCACCTGCAAGCATGCATCTAATGCGGCCCTCACTCTCTTACTGCACCCGCAAGCATGCATATAACACGGTCCTTACTCTCTTAGTGCACCCGCAAGCATGCATTTAATGCGGCCCGCACTCTCCTACTGCACCCGCAAGCATGCATCTCTAACACGCTAGGGCCTTACTGTAGTACTGTGTCCACAAGCACATCTCTAACATGGCCCTTACTCTTCTGCTGCACCCGCAAGCATGCATCTAACACGGCCCTCACTCTCTTACTGCGTCTGCAAGCATGCATCTAATGCGGCCCTCACTCTCTTACTGCGTCTGCAAGCATGCAGCTCTAACACGCTAGGGCCTTACTGCCCTACTAAAGCACATCTCTAACACGGCCCGGCAAGCATGCAGCTCAATGTTAGGCCCTTACTCCTTTACTGCGTCTGCAAGCATGCAGCTACCACGGCCCTTACTCCCCTACTGCACCCGCAAGCATGCATCTAACACAGCCCTACCCTTCCCACTGTGTCTGCAAGCATGCAGCTCTAACACGCTAGGCCCTTACTCTCCTATTGCATCCGCAAGCACAACTCTAATGCAGCCCTTACTCTCCTACTGCACTCACGAGCATGCAGCTGCACGCTAGGGCCTTACTCTTCTGCTGCACCCACACGCATGCATTTATTGCGGCCCTCACTCTCCTACTCCGCCTGCAAGCATGCAGCTCTAACACACTAGGCCCTTACTGTGTGACTGTGTCCTCAAGCACAACTGTAACACGGCCTTTACTCTACTACTGCGGCAGCAAGCACAACTGTAACACGGCCTTTACTGTACTACTGCGGCAGCAAGCACGCATCTCTAACACAGTCCTCAGACTCCTACTGCACCCGCAAGCACATATCTAACACGGCCCTTACTCTCGTACTGCACCCGCAAGCACATATCTAACACGGCCCTTACTCTCGTAGTGTGCCCGCAAGCACACAGCTGCAAGCTAGGCCAGGCTGTGTGGGAACCTACGCTGTCCTGCAAAGGCAAAGTGCAGTAACTACGTGAACACTCAAAATGAGAAAAACATCAAAGTTATCACACTACCAAACTCAGTTATGACAAAATGTGTAGTTACTGCCTTTTGGCTTTGTAGGGCAGAGCATGCCAGGGTATGTAATAACCTGTATGTAATAACCTGCATGCCAGGCTATGTAATAACCTATATGTAATAACCTGCATGCCAGGCTATGTAATAATTTATATGCCAGGCTATGTAATAATCTATATGCCAGGCTATGTGTGAATGTATATGCCAGGCTCTGTCATGACCTATATGGCATGCTATGTAATAATCTCTATGCCAGGCTATGTAATAGCCTATATGCCAGACTATGTCAGAATATGTATGCCAAACTATGTAATAGCCTATATGCCAGGCTATGTAATAACGTACATGTAATAACCTATATGTCAGGCTATGTCAGAATATGTATGCCAAACTATGTAATAGCCTATATGCCAGGCTATGTAATAACGTACATGTAATAACCTATATGCCAGGCTATGTAATAGCCTATATGCCAGGCTATGTAATAACGTACATGTAATAGCCTATATGCCAGGCTATGTAATAACGTACATGTAATAACCTATATGCCAGGCTATGTAATAGCCTATATGCCAGGCTATGTAATAACGTACATGTAATAACCTATATGCCAGGCTATGTAATAGCCTATATGCCAGGCTATGTAATAACGTACATGTAATAGCCTATATGCCAGGCTATGTAATAACGTACATGTAATAACCTATAGGTCAGGCTCTGTGTTTGCATTTGGTCTGTAGCATCTTACTGTGCCTTTACTGGGGGGGTGTGGTGTTTGGAACTCGCTGTGTGTGTGTGTGTGTATTTATTTATTGCTCTCAGGTTTATTTGGCATGTATTGTTGGCCCACTCGCTTTCTGTGTGTGTGTGTGTGTGTGTGTGTGTGTGTGTGTGCAGCTCTGCTCATGACCAAGCCCTGTGAGGGCTGAAGATGCTGAACTAGTTCCCGTCTTTGGATGCGTTTGTCTGGCTGAGTGTCGTGCTGTGATACAACAGCAGTGTGTGTGTGTGTGTGTGTGTGTGTGTGTGTGTGTGAGTGTGAGTGTGTGTGTGTGTGTGTGTGTGTGTGTGTGCGCATTTGTCTTGTTGGGTCTCATGCTGTGACACAACAACAGTATTAGTAGTGTGTGTGTGTGTGTGTGTGTGTGTGTGTGTGTGTGTGTGTGTGCGTGCTCTGCTGAGTCTCCTGCTGTGATACTACAACAGTATTAGTAATGTCTGTGTGTGTGTTTATCTAACAATACTGTCATTTTTTAATATATTACAAGTGTTGTTTTCAGACAAAAGCTAATTATTAAATGATGCTCTCTCTTGCGCGCGCGCACACACACACACACACAGAGCCTAAAAATATATTACAAAAATACACTAAATAATACACAAAAAAATACAAGTTCTTTTTGTCTCTTCTGAAAAATCCATTTTTGCAAATAAAATAAATATATAATGGTGTTACTGTATAAATACATAAATAAAAATTAATTTATTTATTGCAGCGTAAAATTGCTCATCCCTAATAGGCCTTCAGCAGTCGGCTGCAAATGAGCCCAGTGGTATATTTGTAAGCGACGATTATTTTAAATTAAGCTACACGGACAATTAATAAAAGGTTACCGCAACCTAAATGATAATTTACTGTAATTGTAATGCAATTACATGATTAAGTTATTCTAACCTACACAGCTAAATTCCATCTTTAAAATGCCACTGCAATCCACATGCAATCTAATCCTTTTTTTTTCACAACGTTACTGTAGCCAGCAGGCACATGCTTTGTTTATTTTTCCTGTAACCTGTGCGGGTAAATTCCGTGTTTAAAATTGCTCTGTATCCCGCATGCATAATTCTGTGTTTACAGTCTTATTAATCCTGCAGGCGTTATTTCATACTTAAAATGTTACTGTGAACTACCTGCAAAATGACGTGTTTAAAATGTTACTGTAAAAACAGTGCTACTGTGAACTATAGTACAGTAATGCTGTATGCTTAGACTGTGCCTGTAAATTACAACGGTAATTCCTTGTCTACAACGCTACTGTATCCTATATCGTTAATTCCTTACATACATGATCCTGGGTTTATGATATTCCTGTAACTTCCATGTGGAATTCCGTGTTTAAAATGTTCCTGTAACCTACATGCACGATTAAAGGGGTTACGGTATTCCTGTAACCTACATGCGGAATTCTGCGTTTAAAATATTCTCTTAACCTACATGCGGAATCCCATGTTTAAAATATTCCTGTAACCTAATAGCGGAATTCTGTGTTTAAAATATTCCTGTAACCCACATGCATGATTCCGGGTTTGCAGTATTCCCGTAACCTACATGCGGAATTCCGTGTTTGGGATGTTTTTCCGGAGGATGCGGCTGACTGCATCTTTTGCTCCGCGGATTCCTTTCACTGCCAAGCTTCCCAAACCAGACCAGCTGACAATAATAGAACTCTCGCTTTCTCTCTCTCTCTCACACACACACACACACACACACACACACTATACTGTACCCAAATAAAACATACAAAACGGTCCAGCTGACAATAATAGATCTCTTGCTTTCTCTCTCTCTCTCTCTTTCTTTTTCTCTTTCTCTCTCACTCACACACACACATACACACAGACATGCACACACACACACACACACATTGAACTACAATCAACCCGACAAAAAAAAAATTCCCCAGCCTTTGATTGGGCGGGTTTAAATAGAATGATCTAGCTATCCGGCTATTTCTGATCGCTGCTAATTAAGAGCAGTGAAAATAAAAGCAGAAAGAAAACAGCCGTCGCCCCCCCCCAGTCTTGCCCCCCCCCAATAGCCCCCATTGTACAGGCACCTAATTAATACCCCCCAGGACTCCATTATGGCAAATAAATAAATTAATAAGACACCATCGCAATGACCCCAAATCAAAGCCCCATCTAGTCGAGCATCTTACTCCAACATAAAAGACGCAAGACATCCCTGAGCATTAACTGAAAAGGAAGACTAATTTACACCTTCAGAAGAGAGAAAGGGAACGGGAAAGGGAAAGGGAAAGGGGGGAAAAGAAAAAGCGCAGCGGTCAAAAAAAGAGAGTGGGAGAGACATAAAGGGAGAGAGAGAAAGAAAGGGAACAAAAAGAAAGAGAGAGAAAGAGAGAGAGAAAGAGAGGCATCCACATTATCTTGTTTCCATTCATTATGTCTGTGTGTTGAATACACGACAGGTCTTATCAGATACACACACTTCAGCGCTGATGTATCTCAGCTACACTGTAATGCTAATGACACACACTCAGTGTGTGTGTGTGTGTGTGTGTGTGTGTGCGCGGGATAGTGGGATATAATGTTTCCATATTATTTAATTACTTGTGGGTGCTTGGCCAACACAAACACACACATACATATGCGGGCGTACGAGCGCGCGCACACCCACACACACACACCCACACACACTCACACACACACACATGCAAGTCCATGCGCACACACATGCGCATACACACAATTCTGAAAAATGGAAATGTAAAATTCTGCTTCTGCCTACAGGTGACTTCTGCTTGCGAATACACACACAGGCCGATACTGTCACTCTCACACACTGCCGCCACACACACGAACACACACACCTATACAACACCTGCCACATTTATTTTACTCTGACGTCCTGCCACATTTCTATAGGGCACTCTCGCTACTCTAAACTATGAGGAGTCAGCAACTGAGACACCGGTGCCACTCTGATACTTTTTTATCAGTATTTACTTTGTGTGTGTGTGTTTGTGTGTGTGTGTGTGTTTGTGTGAGGTGTCAGCGACTTAGATGAGTGCACCATATACTCTGATACCTTTTATCTTTATTTACTGTGTGTGTGTGTGTGTGTGATACAGTCACCTCTGATTTTTTAATATATATATATATATGAAATATGGTGCAGGCCTGTATTTAGAAAAACAATTAGATTTAAACTAGACTACTAAGACGCCACTCCACCTAAGAAACCTTCTCAGGTATAATCAGTCAAATTACATTATTAAAATCAGACCATTTGCCGAAAAAAGTGTGTGTGTCTAAAAAAAAGACAATTTATTTTAAATGAATTGGAAATATTCCCGGTCGTTGGAGAGAGACACGGGGTGTTTTGTGATGAGTTGGCTGAGGTGGAGGGGAGTCTCGCGGCGGGTGACGGGGACCGAGAGCTGCTGTCACCTCTTCCACTTCACGCGCCGAGATAAGGGCCACTTTCGCTTGATTTGTGACCTCCGAACAAATACCGTCTGGGGAGCGAGAGTGAGTCGCGCTTAACGTTATCTTCGCGGGGGTCATTATACTATCAAAATAAATCACGGCGCTGGCGGGGAAGGGGCCGAACAAGCACTTCACGTGCCCGGAGATCAGCCTTTCACAATAAGGGGGGACTCGGTCAAACAAAAGATAAGCTCGCGCTGCCATAACCAACGACATTTGCAGCTGAGTGACTTCCGCGGCAGTAGTCGTTCCTGCACACACGTTAGAAAATGCCCCCCTCCCACCTCCACCCCCCCTGCCTGTGGAATGTTGTGTATGTGCCCCATCACTTTTGCCCCTCCTGAAACGGAGGCATCACTTTTGCCCCCCAGAAAGGGAAGCTGTGTGGAGCAGGGCTGTTAAAAAACCGCCAGGGTTGACATCTCCCAACTGTAACCCGCCAACCTTGCTGAAAAGTCGCGGGGGTAATTAGTCTACATGAGTGTCGGGGGGGAGACTGTCCGGGTGAGGTGACAGGCGCGCGGATTGCCCGCAGCCCCAACGGGTGACTGGCCGCCCCCTGTCACAGCCCGCGCGCCGAGGAGGTGCGGAAGTACGGCTGGTGTTTACTCTGCGCATTCCTCGGCACGAGAGGTCCGCGCTCGAGATCAGATGCTGGCCATTCATCAGCGCGTGAAAACTGCTTCCCCCGGACAATTTACGAGCGTGTGTGCCCGTGAAATATTGCAGTTTTAGAGCACTTGGACCACTCGCGGCAATAAAACTCCACAAGCAGGGGCGAGAGAGAGGGGGAGAGGGGAAGAGAGAGAGAGAGAGAGAGAGAGAGAGGGAGATGGGGAGAGGGAGAGAAACACAGGGCAGAGGTTGTTGACTGAGTGTTGTTTGTAAGTGGTTCGGTTCTTACTTTAACAAGTTGGCTCCTAAAGGTAGCCCACATACTGGATAAGCCCCTTCAGTCATGCGCTTCTGAGCAACGCTTAACACAATTAAGATAATGCCACACTACCAGTCATTTAACTCTCACACACACACACACACACATCCGTGTTTACCTCTGCTCAGCTACAAAAACATGCCATGATTCCCTCTCGCCATCAACACAAACATGTCCTTTTTAATAACACAAAAACACACACAAACTTCAGTTAAGCGGGATGTCCCACACATTGAGAAAGAGAAGAGGGAGAGAGAAGGAAAGAGAGGGAGAGAAGGAGAGAGGGAGCAGAGCTGAGGGAAAGAGAAGAGAAGTGAAGTGGGGGTAACGTACACTGAGCGCTCCGGCGTTGCTGCCAGTCTCGCTGCGCCAGCCCGCGGAAGCACGCTTTCAGTGCCTTCTCCTGCAGCATACAGGAGGACGGGCTCGAGGTGTAGAAATCCAGCATTTGCCCGGGACTCACCGCGAGCATGTCCATGCAGTCGAACATGATGTCCCTTCCCGACAGCGTGCAAAATTAGGTGATGTTTGTTTTTTTCCTTTCAGTTCGGGAGCTGGGTCGCATAGAAAAGTGCACACAACTCCATCAAACTCTGTCCTGGTTTTGGCACATAAAATCTCCCTCCCGGACGAGATTCATAAATTGCGACAGACAAGAATACCAAAGGCGTGTAATTGATCCAAACGATCATTTGCCATTTTCTGTGTAGTCCCGATGGAGCGACAAAAGGGTTCCGGCGATTCCCAGTTGTAATGTTCCGACGTGTTTATCTCGCACTGTTTCGCCCAGCCCGTCCCGTGCGGTTAACGACACAAGCGCGAGAGCCAGAGCCCCCGTCTTCGATCAAGCAGAGTGGATTGAAATATTTTTATAAATAACACAGATCGCGTTTTAAAACCACTTCTTCCCTTCGATGACGAATGGGTTCTCCTGCCTCTATGCAGCTCATTTCCTAGTAGTTTTGTCACAGAGAATGAAAGATTGGATTGCCTAATATATGCGCGTGAACTTTCCATGAACCCTTCCGAGGCTGCTAACCTTCAAATGACCCAACCGGGCTGACATCACCAAGTCCCAGGATTCTCCACGAGCTTAAAACCCACCAGCGGCTCCGCGGCGCGAGCAGGCAGAAACAAGAAACGCAGCAGTGTGCACACACACACTCTTCTCTCTCTTCACACTCCTCACATTCGTCTCGTCTCTTCTCTTTCCTCGAAAGAAAACACAGCAATCGCTATTATTTTATTCTGTCTCAGAGAAGTGAAATAAATCGTTATGTGGTTGATTTTCTCACAGTTCTTTGTAAGACTTCACACAGAAGCACTTACAGTTGTTTTTTTCGCACTGCTTACTACCCAATTCACAAAGCAGTAGGCTGCACATTTTGCTTCGTGTTTTCCTTTAACAAGCATGTTAAAGTTTACAGCGCTTTCACATGTATTAAAATAACCCGAGATGGTAGGAAGTAAAGCCATACAATGACTAAAACAATCCCTCTCTCTCGTGTGTGTGTCTTAGGAATGAAGGCGAAGTCTTCCGCGTTCAAACTTGGCCACATCATTTGTATACGGTGCGAAACGAGTTGGAAATATATAGACACACATGGCAAACTGCTGTCGGTTACTAGTTGGTCATTATTCCGCCTTGTTTGACTGTTCATTCCGGGCTCTCACGCCGTGATGTACGAGTGTCATTTGTCCCGTGATATTTTCAGTTACTTTGTGCCAATTACCGCGCAGGCTGTAATAGAAAATAGTGTGCCGCCATTTATTATGTATAATGCTATTTAGGACCATGAAAATTATGGATGACGCTATTTGTTCTTGCGTGATGGGCTATTTACATTACGCGCTGCGAACGACAGGAAAACGTTTTTTTTTCCTTGTTGTGTTGTAATTGAATTTAAGGAAGCTTGCAACATGACCAAAAGGACGTTAAACATACCGTGCTTCACCTGCTTGTGATTTAATTCACGACTTCAACAAACAAAATCCTTACAGTTAAAAATATAATAGCAAATTACGTGGTATTTTAAAAACACAAGGAGAACAGACACTTTATGTGCTAACACGTTTGAAAACTGAATCCACATTGTGGAATAAACCCATCATGTTTAAAAGGAGAATTTTGACAGTCCAGCCCAGTTCCAGGAAATACTGAAGCAGTTCTCTCTCTCTCTCTCTCTCTCTCTCTCTCTCTCTCTCTCTCTCTCTCTCTCTCTCTCTCTCTCTCTCTCTCTGTCTGAGGGGACTTGAGTGTATGTTCAGTCTCTCCTTCTGCCTGGCTGGCATTTTCATCTTCTTCCTCCATCTCTTCCCTTCCCCCCCCCTCTCTCTCTCTCGCTTTCTCTCTCTCTTTTGCACACACACACTCACACACACACACACACACACATACCCTCTCTCTCTCTCTCTCTCTCTCTCTCTCACACACACACATACTCTCACACACTCTTTCACTGTCTCTCTCTCTCACACACACACCCTCTCTTTCTCTCTCACACACACCCTCTCTCTCTCCCTGGCTCACTTCTCTCTCTCTCCCCCCCCCCCCCCATCTCTTTTCCCACTTCCTCTCTTTCTCCCTCTGTTTTTTAACAGTGACTGTACCCCCACCCCTCTTCCTCTCCAATCTCTCCTTCACTCTCTCTTTCTGTCATCCTCCTATACCCCCAGCTCCCCCTTTCTCTCTCTTCCTCTCCCCCCGTTCTCTCCTTCTCCCCACCCCTCTCTTACTTTCTCTTTTCCTCTGCCACCCCTTCCTCTACCCCTCCTCCCCTAGTCTCCACCTCCCTCTCTCTTTCTCTCTCTCCAACCCCTGTCTCTCCCTCTCTTTCTCTCTGTCTGTCTCTCTGTCTCCCTCTCTCTTTCTCTCTCTCCAACCCCTGTCTCTCCCTTTCTCTCTGTCTCTCTCCAGCCCCCTTTCGCTCTGTATTTCTTTCTCTCTGTCTCTCTGTCTCTCTCTCTCTCTCATTCTTTCTCTCTGTCTCTCTGTCTCTCTCTCTCTCTCATTCTTTCTCTCTGTCTCTGGTGCATTTCATGTTTATGGAAGTGTGTGTGTGTGTGTGTGTGTGTGTGTGTGTGTGTGTGTGTGTTAAGACTACAGAGAGTGCTGGCCTCACCACGACTATCCAAACACCCCATTAAACTGCTCCCCGGCCCTGTGTGTGTGTGTGCATGTGTGTGTATTTGTGTGTGAGAGTTTGTGTGTGTCTGTATGTGTGTCTATGTGAGTGTGTATCTATGTGTGTGTGTGTGTGTGTGTGACTCCCCCCCATCTCATCTCACCCACACCCCCTCCCCAATCCAGCCTGCACCCCACCCCCCACACTCAGCCCCCCCCAGGACCCAAATAACTCCACCACCCCGCCCCCCACCCACCAAGCACACGCCACTGCTCAGACACACCGTTTTTAAAACCCAATTTCCTGCCCCCCCCCAGCGCCCCCCTCCCCCACACCACACACACTCCCCAGCCCCCCCCCCCCCCCGGCCCTGGGCCTGATATAGCATGTACAGGCTGAGCCACCTCTCTCCCTTTAAATCTCTTAAGCACCGCACCTACCATCCTACACACACACACACACACACACACACACACACACACACACAC
>CM059283.1:4477612-4482658 GCA_030347295.1 Setipinna tenuifilis | reverse complement strand
CAGTCGACAGACAGACACACACACACACAATGGTGTTAGCCAACGTTGTCATGGTGTCTTTGGCACTTATTTTTGGGAGGAATCAAAGAGATCTCATCCAACAGGCACAACACGCACACACACACGCACACACACGCGCACACACACGCACACACACACACACACATTGGTCTTTGATGGTTCTTTTGGGGAAGAATGCGTAAGGGTCTCATCCAGTGTATGTGTGTGTGTGTGTGTGTGTGTATGTGTGTGTGTGTTTTCCCAAGGGCATCTCCTTCCTGCTAATTCCCCCCTGACTTCCTGTCCTACTTCCTGTTCTCTGGCGCGGCAAGGACCTGTCAATCATCAGTCGTCCCGCCTCATTCTCCCAGCCTCGGCCAATGGTGTTGCAGCGAGCAGCAGATGGCCTGAACCCTAATTGGTCGCTCAGCTCCTTAGCTCTACCCTCAAGGGCCTACACTGTGTCTATGTATGTGTGTGGGTTTGTGTGTGGGTTTGTGTGTGTGTGTGTGTGTGCGTGTGTGTGTGTGTGCGTGTGTGTGTGTGTGTGTGTGTCTCAAGGGTCCTTGGCCCCCTGTCTTGGCCTCTCTGTAGTGGTCTGTGTTTCTCCTCAAGAATAAATCAACTAATTAATGAATTAATTAAGCCCGGCTTCAGCAAATGTTTACTCTTCCCACATCTGCCACGGCAGTGGGCTCGCTGTGTGTGTGTGTGTGTATGTGCATTTGCATGTATGTGAGTGTGTGTGTGTGTGTGTATGTGTGTGTTTGTGTGTGTGTGCGTGTGTCTGTGAACATGAGGTTGTGTGTATACTATATGTACATGTATGTGTTTGCATGTGTGTGTGTGTGTGTATGTGTGTGTGTATGTGTCTTCATCCATCAGCTGGATGTTGGAATCCTCCCAGGATCAGTGGAGAAGCTTCATGCGGAGAAGAGAAAGAGGGGTGGGGGGCTTTAGAACACATGCACGGTTCTAGAATGTTAATTAGCCCGGCCATTCTCCTGCCTCTGGGAATCTGCATTCCGGAACCCTGCCGAAGATTCCAGAAATTCCTCTCTGCTCTCTCAGGCTCTGTGAGCTTGGGGGGGGGGGGGGGGGGGGGGGGCGGGGGCAACCTCAGCAGGAACCTTTGCACTTCAGCAGCCATTGAATAAACACACACACACACACACACACACACACACACACATTCTCACCAACCTCAAAAATACACCCCATCTAAAGAAGGCACAACATCCTGCTACTAATCACAGACATATGTTTGAATATCACACACACACATAAACAAGATTTTTCAAAGCCAGTGTGTTGTGTATGTAGGCTAATTGCTTATTAGTAAGCTGTTTAACTCGATTGGATGAAAAATCATCAGTATTATATCAGCATAAGTTCAAGTTCAGTTATGTGTCACATGCATAATCATGACAGTGTACAATTTGTTGTGAATTGTGGGACTGGTAGACTACACAGACTGTGTAGTTAAAAGTAACTAATGTGAAATGAAAATAAATATACTATTAGCTGAATATTTACATCAATAATTACACACAGGTTCTAATGAAATTGTATGCAGGACATTAACAAATACATTTTTATGTTGAGATGTTTTAAAAACGAAAATGGAGGAGCCTAATGGTCTGGTGGTAGTACCTCCTGCTAAGGTGTTCAGTCTTAGACATTTAGACTACACAACCTCCTGCCTGGTTTTAGTAAGCTGAACATGCAGTTAGTGGGCTGGGTGGGATCTTTGGTGATTTCATCATATTCTCCTCTCTTTAGTTAACCTCAGTCAAACTGAAGAAATGGTGTACTGTATGGTAGCTTAGTGGGTGGGAATCGACTGCCATTTGGTGTAACATATTTTTATTGTGTTTTACACGTTTGTCTTGTCTCTTTTCACAAAACTCCTGTTTCTTTCTTTCCCCAAATTGTGAACTGCTTTTATCTGTAGCTTAAACACACCCACGATAATTGTTTTACTTTACTGTAATTCATTTTTTTTAACATTTATATTTAAATCATAGATACAATGCTTAGACCAGTACATGTTGTCCAAATGTACAACTCACAAACAAACCTTATATAACAGTAATGGCACCGCATCTAAACAGTCATGACTTTACAACACAAATCCACATAACACAAGTCTACAGACACAAGCCTTATGCACTACATCATGCTTACATATAGCCTACATCCTCACTTCATCTACACTTATCCCTACCCACAATCCCTTGCACACACCCACAACAACTAACCAGCCAGCAGCAGCAGCACTACAGCAAGGGTGAGAGCAAGGTCAAAAGGTCACAAGGTCACGGGGTCACAGTCACACATGGCCTCCATGTCATATCTCCCAGCCGTCATCTAGTCATGAGAGCTACTGACCCAGACTCTATACACACACACACACAGACACACACACACAGGCTAACATCCAACACTGATCCTACACTTCATGGCTGACCCACTGAATATACTTAAATAAGCTGCAAAGATGTTAAAGGACTCGAAAGAGATATTACTGTAAGTTCCTATTTTAAATTTAGCCTAATTTAATATATTCTTGTCATAAAGAAAATAATATTAACACATCCATCTTTTATGACAGTCCGTGTGCATACTCAGAAGCAGCCGTGCAGATGACTGGAGCTTGCCTGACACAGAAGACTTCACCGCTGCACAAGTTCCCCCCTGTGTGCATCAATAGTGAACGCATGCTGCTTCAAACCAGAACCCTCACTTTACTTTAAATCATTCTATAAGGGCAGTCTGCTGAGTCGGGGTCCTTTTGACTGACAGGTGGAGCTGCCTGTGATCTTTCTGCAGCACTCTGCACAGAGTGGGAGGGGAGGGGGGGAAGGGGGGATGGAATGCTGGGAAGAGGAGGGTTCTAAAGAATGTTGGGGTCTATAGGGTGTCATGGCGATTTAGAATGCTCCATTGTTGCGGAACGCATCCTATGGTAGAGTGTTGAGGCAGTGTCTGTGCCTTCTGAAGGCTGCTGAGAGGCGAGCTAAGCTAAGCCCAGCGCTGAGAGGCTAGCCTCTGCAGTCTTTATGCGGCTCAGTGCTGTCAGCGCACTCACGCACTGACTCCAGATCAGTATGGAGTGGAGGCCGTCTGGAGCCCTCATGTGACTCAAACTCTCCCTCCCTACACTCCCTCCCTCTCTTCTCTCCCTCTCTTCTCCTCCTCATCGTCTCTCTCTTCATCCCTCTCTCCACATGTTCTTTACTCTTCACATCTCTGTCTCTCCTCTCACCTCTCTCTCTACCCCTTCGTTACCCTTCCTCTCCCCTCATCACCTCTCCTCTCCTTCCCTCTCCTCTCCTCTCCTCTCCTCTCCCCTCATCACCTCTCCTCTCCTCTCCTATCCTCTGCTCTTCTTCTTTTCCTCTCCTCTCCTGTCTTCTTCTCCTCTCTTAATTATCTATTCTCTCCTCTCCTCTCCTCTCCTCTTCCCTACATTCGTTCCTTCATTACCTCTCCTCTCACCTCTCTCTCCACCCCTTCGTTACCCTTCCTCTCCCCTCATCACCTCTCCTCTCCTTCCCTCTCCTCTCCTCTCCTCTCCTCTCCCCTCATCACCTCTCCTATCCTCTCCTATCCTCTGCTCTTCTTCTTTTCCTCTCCTCTCCTGTCTTCTTCTCCTCTCTTAATTTTCTTTTCTCTCCTCTCCTCTCCTCTCCTCTTCCCTACATTCGTTCCTTCATTACCTCTCCTCTTCTCTTCTCTCTTCTCTTCTCTCTTCTCCCCCTTCTCTTCTTTCCTCTCCCCTTCTCTTCTCCCCCCTTCTGTCCTCTGCTCTCCCCTTCTTTCCTCTCCACTCCTTTGCTGATTCCATCTTACCTTGTCAGTGTGTTATTGGCTCTAAATATCTCCTCTCCTCTCCTCTCCTCTCCTCTCTCTCCTCCCTGCCTCTGCTCTCCTCTCCTCTCCTCTCCTCTCTCTCCTCCCTGCCTCTCCTCTCCTCTCCTCTCCTCTCCTCTCCTCTCTCTCCTCCCTGCCTCTGCTCTCCTCTCCTCTCCTCTCCTCTCTCTCCTCCCTGCCTCTGCTCTCCTCTCCTCTCCTCTCCTCTCTTCTCCACTCCTCTCCTCTCCTCTCCTCTCCTCTCCTCTCCTCTCCTCCCTACCTCTGCTCTCCTCTCCTCTCCTCCCCTCTCCTCTCCTCTCCTCTCCTCTCCTCTCCTCCTCTCCTCTCCTCTCCTCTCCTCCCTACCTCTGCTCTCCTCTCCTCTCCTCTCCTCTCCTCTCCTCTCCTCTCCTCTCCTCTCCTCTCCTCTCCTCTTCTCTCCTCTCCTCTCCTCTCCTCTCCTCTCCTCTGCTATTCTCCTGTCATCTTTCTCCTCTATCCCCTTTTCCCCATTCTTCCTTTCACTATCTCTCCTTTCCTCACTGTCTGTCTCTACCTCTCTCCTCTTCTGTCCATCAGTGACTCTACATAACTCCTGTGACTGATTCAGCATCAGGATTGAGTAGACCTGAAGTCTCTGTGCTTCTTACATCATCCGCATTACACTACTTAGTGTGTGTGTATATGTGTGTGTGTGTGTGTGTGTGTGTGTGTGTGAGCAGGAACATGTGTGAGTATGAATGTAGATCTCAATGATTGTGTGTGTGTGTGCACACTGTGTGTGTGTGTGGTTCTCACATGTATTAGTGTGTCTGTGTGTGTGTGTGTGTACTATACCGTATCTGTCTTGTCTCTACTGTGTTTTAACAGTTGTGTGTATCACCAATTGTTCCCTGGTGAAACGCTGTTTCGTCTCTATGTACTGTGTATATGGCTAAAACAACAATAAAAACCTATTTGACTCGCCATTGAGTAGACTTAAAGTCTCTGTGCTGCTTAGACCATCCACATTGAGTAGACCAGTGGTCCCTGTGCTACTTAGATTAGAGCTGTGGTCAGATTAGCATTAGATAACAGTCTGACATCTCTGTGGTTTATTCAGAGACGGACAAACGGGCTTGACAAAGTAAAAGTCCTGCCATATATTCCTTCTACATGTCCTCCAATCACAGGTAACACTCACTAACT
>CM059283.1:4470112-4472612 GCA_030347295.1 Setipinna tenuifilis | reverse complement strand
CAAGAAGTTGAGATGGAGTTGGTGGAGGGTGGAGAGGTGGAGAGAAGAGAAGAGAAGAGAAGAGAAGAGAAGAGAAGAGGAGAGGAGTGGAGAGAAGGGGGATGCAGAAGACAAAAGAGGAGAGAAGAAAAGAGGAGAGGAGAGGAGCAGAGAGAAGGGGGAGGGAGAGGAGGGAAGAGGAGAGGTGGAGAGAAGAGGAGAGGAGCACAGAGGAGAGGAGCGGAGAGAAGAGAGAGGGAGAGGAGGGAAGAACAGAGAAGAGAAGGGGAGAGGAGCAGAGAGGTAGAGAGAAGACGAGAAGGGGAAAGAAGGGGGAGGAAGAGGAGAGAAGACAAGAGGAGAGGAGCAGAGAGGGAAGGAGAAAAGAGGTTATTCCATTTGTATCCATCAAAGACCACCAGCTTGAACAAGACGTTCAGTTGCTTACAACTTACAGTAGCTCCTTTGACTACCATGACCTGGATGAATAACAGTCTTCACACACACACACACACACACACACATATACACACACACCTTAGCTCCTTTGACTACCATGCCCTGGATGAATGAGAGTCTTCGCAGACAAGCTGGCGATGTAGGCTAATTATCTGGAGATTTAGGCTATATGCCATCCTTACCAGATTAGCTCTAGCAGACGCAAGCTAGTAGTGTAAAGGTCAATGCCAATCACCATCAGCACTGACGGCATTATGTGGGTCAGGGAGTGGATGTCATATGTCTGTGTGCCCATCTGTATGTGCAATGTGTATACGATGTGTATATTTGATTATATGTGTACATGTGTATATGATGTGTATATGTGATTATATGTGTACATGTGTATATGATGTGTACGTGTGTCTGTATGTGTAATGTGTATACGATGTGTATATGTGATTATATGTGTACATGTGTATGTGATGTGTATATGTGATTATATGTGTACATGTGTATATGATGTGTACGTGTGTCTGTATGTGTAATGTGTATACGATGTGTATATGTGATTATATGTGTACATGTGTATGTGATGTGTATATGTGATTATATGTGTACATGTGTATATGATGTGTATATGTGATTATATGTGTACATGTGTATATGATGTGTACGTGTGTCTGTATGTGTAATGTGTATACGATGTGTATATGTGATTATATGTGTACATGTGTATGTGATGTGTATATGTGATTATATGTGTACATGTGTATACGATGTGTATATGTGATTATATGTATACATGTGTATACGATGTGTATATGTGATTATATGTATACATGTGTATACGATGTGTATATGTGATTATATGTATACATGTGTATGTGATGTGTATATGTGATTATATGTATACATGTGTATGTGATGTGTATATGTGATTATATGTATACATGTGTATGTGATGTGTATATGTGATTATATGTGTACATGTGTATATGATGTGTATATGTGATTATATGTACAGTATAGATGTGTATATGATGTGTACGTGTGTCTGTGTTATATGTATATATGTTGTGTATATGATGTGTATATGATACTAGACACCTTTATTCCCTATAGCATAAATAAATACCTCTACTCTACTCTACTACCAGATTAGCTATAACAGAAGCAAGCTAGGCTAGTAGTGTAAAGGTGGTCTGCCAATCACCATCAGCACTGACAGCATTATGTGGGTCAGGAAGTGTGGGAGTTAGCCTGGGGCTACCCCAGGAAGGAGCAATATCAGGTGTGTCCCAGGTGCCCAGGTGCCCAGGTGTTTCCCAGGTGTCATGGCTCCATCATCAGGCTGTCACTGATGCTAACTGCTACGCTAATCAGTGGCTTAAATTAGCGTTTGTAAGGAGGGAGGGCCCTTCTTTACTCACAGTGGTCAATATCTCACTCTACTGTATTACTGTAGGTACTGTAGCAGAGGGAGCTCAGCTTTGGCTAGCTGTATTGCTGGGGTGGGGTGTGTGTGTGTGTGTGTGTGTGTGTGTGTGTGTGTGTGTGTGTGTGTGTGTGTGTGTGTGTGTGTGTGAGCTCAGCTCCAGCTGGCTGTGTTGCCGAGGTGAGGAGGGGGAGCTGAGCTCCAGAGGGCTCCGGCCCCATTTAAAGTCTGATGCTAATCATGCTATGGCCACCACTTGGGCACACACACCCCTCTGCACCCCAATCTGTCAGTGCCGTGGGTGCGGGGGGAAGAGGATGTGTGTGTGTGTGTGTGTGTGTGTGTGTGTGTGTGTGTCCAGTGCCATGGGTGTGATGGAGAGTGGCAGCAGCACTTAAAGATGTATGTCGGAGAGAAGTGTGTGTGTGTGTGTGTGTGTGTGTGTGAAAGGGGTGTGGCATAGGAAGGGTTTAGAGCAAAACTGAGCCGCAATGTGGTCTCTATTCATCAGCAAACCATGATGTGCTAAACCTTGTTTTTTACACACACACACACACACACATACACAAAAACACACTTTCTCTCTCCTCTCTCTCTCTCTCTCTCCCTCTCTCTCCTTCTATCTCACTCGCTTATTCTCTCCCT
>CM059283.1:4437612-4445112 GCA_030347295.1 Setipinna tenuifilis | reverse complement strand
CTACACCACCGACCAATCCTGAGACAGCATCATCAGCTACATAATCAGCCCAAACAGAAGTGACATTAAAGCAACACTAAAGCACTTTCCCTCTTCCGCCGCCCTACAGGTTGGAAGCGGAACTGTCTCTCTTATGTCTCATTCAGACTACAGATCGGAGCGACCCGCTTTGCAAACTTGCATAATGCAGTTACAGCCCATGGAGGAGGGAGGCAAAGCCAGCTCAGAAGTGCCGTTTACACTGTTAACAAGTTGATGACTCACAGAAATTATTTTAGAAACATTATTTTAAGGCTGTGTGTGAAAAAGACTTAGTTTGTCATCTTCTGAAACACAGCCCCTATCTTCAGACACACAAGTGGCCGAAAACACAACCTCCATCTTAAGCTGTGTATGTCACCTAAACCAGAAGCGGAAATTAGTCCACATGAGTCATCCTGCAGCCCACCATGTGTGAGTGTGTGTGTGTGTGTGTGTGTGTGTGTGTGTGTGTGAGTGTGTGTGTGTGTGTGTGTGTGTGTAGGCCTGTGTGTGTGTGTGTGTCATGTGGGTTTGTGCAGTAGTCCTTCAGTATGTTCAAGCTTCATTGTGGAAGGTAGCCCATCTGGACTAAAACTCACTAAAATTCTCAGAACCACTAGAAACTATTTTAAGCCACACAAAAGGCCCAAACAGGACCAGAACATCTTCACCTTCACAACTGGAACAACCATCCCTGCATACTCAAGTGGACCCGACTGGAACAACCATCCCTACATACTCAAGTTGACCCAACCAAAATAACAATCCCAGCCTGTTCAAGGGGACCTCGGGAAGTGCTTTGGAAGTCCATACTACACCACATATTGGCTCTATTGAGCTTCTATTGCGATGAATAGAGGAGACGAGCATGCAGTCTGCAGTTAACCCAGCCTACTCAAGTGGACTCGATCAAAACAACAATCCTAGTCTGCTCAAGTGGACCGAACCAGAACCATTCGCCTACTGAAGTAGACTCGAGCAGGAAATAAGTACTCTGGAAGTCCATACTACACCGCATATTTGCTCTATTGAGCTCCTATTGCGATGAATAGAGGAGACAATGCATGTCTGCAGTTAACCCAGCCTGCTCAAGTGGACGCAACCAAAACAACAATCCTAGTCTGCTCAAGTGGACCCAACCAGAACCATACAACTTACTGAAGTAGACTCGAGCAGGAAATAAGTACTGTGGAAGTGAAGCCCATACTGCAATGCATATTGGCTCTATTGAGCTCCTATTGTGATGAATTGAGGGGACGATGCATGTCTGCGGTTAACCCAGCCTGCTCAAGTGAACCCGATCAAAACAACAGTCCTAGTCTTGCCAAGTGGACCGAACCAGAACCATTCGCCTACTGAAGTAGACTCGAGCAGGAAATAAGCACTCTGGAAGTCCATACTACACCACATATTGGCTCTATTGAGCTTCTATTGCGATGAAAAGAGGAGACGAGCATGCATGTCTGCAGTTAACCCAGCCTACTCAAGTGGACTCGATCAAAACAACAATCCTAGTCTGTTCAAGTGGACCCAATCAGAACCATTCGCCTACTGAAGTAGACTCGAGCAGGAAATAAGTACTTTGGAAATCCATACTGCAATGCATATTGGCTCTATTGAGCTTCTATTGCGATGAATTGAGGGGACGATGCATGTCTGCGGTTAACCCAGCCTGCTCAAGTGAACCCGATCAAAACAACAGTCCTAGTCTTGCCAAGTGGACCGAACCAGAACCATTCGCCTACTGAAGTAGACTCGAGCAGGAAATAAGCACTCTGGAAGTCCATACTACACCACATATTGGCTCTATTGAGCTTCTATTGCGATGAAAAGAGGAGACGAGCATGCATGTCTGCAGTTAACCCAGCCTACTCAAGTGGACTCGATCAAAACAACAATCCTAGTCTGTTCAAGTGGACCCAATCAGAACCATTCGCCTACTGAAGTAGACTCGAGCAGGAAATAAGTACTTTGGAAATCCATACTGCAATGCATATTGGCTCTATTGAGCTTCTATTGCGATGAAAAGAGGAGACGAGCATGCATGTCTGCAGTTAACCCAGCCTACTCAAGTGGACTTGATCAAAACAACAATCCTAGTCTGCTCAAGTGGACCGAACCAGAATCATTTTCCTAGCCTACTGAAGTAGACTCGAGAAGGAAATAAGTACTCTGGGAGTGAAGTCCATACTGTAATGCATATTGGCTCTGTTGAGCTCCTATTGCGATGAATAGAGAAGACGAGCGTGTCTGTGGTTAACCAAGCCTGCTCAAGTGGACTCGATCAAAACAACAATCCTAGTCTGCACAAGTGGACCCAACCAGAACCATTCTCCTAGCCTTCTAAAGTAGACTCGAGCAGGAAATAAGTACTGTGGGAGTGAAGCCCATACTGCAAAGCATATTGGCTCTGTTGAGCTCCTATTGCGATGAATAGCGGAGGAGGCGAGCGTGTCGGTGGTTAACCCAGGCGAAGTGCTGTATGTGTGCACAAAGAGCTTTGAAGGTTGTTTGAGTGGAGAGCATTAATGCTGTTCTTCACGCCCGCTCTCCCCTCGCACTGGAGACCCCGGCCGCTGCGCTTACACACCCAGATTAGGCATTAGCTATAGGGCCACATTCACAGCCCAGAATAGGCCACTTACACACTTTATTTTTAGGGGTTTATCTTGCTGCTCCAGCACTGTTCACCTCTCGCTCGCTCTTTTCTTTTCTTTCGCTCTTTTTTCTGTCCCTCTGTCCTTCTCTCTCTCTCCCTTTCCCTCTCTCTCGCTCACTCGTTCTCTCTCTCTCTCTTCTCACTTCTCTCTGTGGCCTCATGCTGTAAGATCTCTGGTGTGCTGTGTAGCAGTTGGATCTGTGTAATACAATACAGCATCAGTGTGTCTGATTAATCCACCACCCCACTCCACTCCTCTCCACTCCTCTCCACTTATCCCTCTCCACTCTCTCCACTACTCTACTCTCTCCTCTCCACTCTCTCCACTCCTTTCCACTACACTCCTCTCTTCCCCTCTATACTCCTCTCCTTTCCCCCCACTCCACTACACTCCTCTCTTCCCCTCTATACTCCTCTCCTTTCCCCCCACTCCACTACTCTCCTCTCTCCCCTCTTCTCCTCTACACTCCTCCCTTCCCCTCTGCTTTCCACTCCTCTCCTCTCCTCGCTCCTCTTCTCTCCACTCCTCTCTTATACTTTTCACTCCTCTCCTCTCCACTCCACTACTCTGCCCTCTCCCCTCCTCTCTCCACTCTTCTCTCTTCTACTCCACTCCTTTCCACTCCTCTCCTCTCTCATCTTCTCTCCTCTTTCCACTCATCTGTCCTCTCCTTTCCACTCCACTCCTGTCCACTCCCCTCTCCTCTCTACTCAACTCCTTTCTCCTCTCTACTCCACTCTTCTCTCCACTACACTCCTCTCTTCTCCTCTATACTCCTCTCCTCTTATCTCCTCTCCACTCCTCTTTCCTCTCCTCTCCACTCCTGTCTTCTCTCCTTTCCACACCACTCCACTCCACCCCTCTATTCTCCTCTGTACTCCTCGCTCTTGTCCTCCCTCCTTCTCTTCACTCCTCTGCTCTCATCTCATCCCATCTCTTCTCTCTCTTCTCTTCTCCTCTCCTCTCCTTTCCTCTTCTCTGCCCTCCCTCCATCTTCTCTCTCTTCTTCACTCCTCTCCTCCTCTCCTCACTTCTCGCTCTTCTCTCCTCCTCCCATCTCTTCTTTCCTCTTCCCTCTCTTCCTCTGCTCTCTTTTCAACTCTCTTCTTTCCTCTCCTTTCATCTCTCCTCTCCTCTTCCCTCTCCCCTCTCCTCCTCTTCCCTCTTCCTCCTCTCCTCTCCTCCTCTCCTCTTTCCTCTCCCCTTCTCCTCTCTCCTCTCCTTCTTTTCCATCTCCTCCTCCCTCTCCTCTCCTCCTCTCCTCTCCTCTTTCCTCTCCTCTTCTCCTCTCTCCTCTCCTCCTCTCATCTTTCCTCTTTTCTCCTCCTCTCCTCTCCTCCTCTTCCCTCACCTCCTCCTCTCCTCCTCCTCTCCTCTCCTCTGCAGTGTTATGCTAATCGGCTTGCTAGCGCTGGTGTTTGCGTTGGCAGTGGGCTGATGTGTTTCCTAGGGGCTTGGGCTGCCTTTGTGCACTGCTGGCATATTTAACTGTATGTGTGTGTGTGTGTGTGTGTGTGTGTGTGTGTGTCTCCACTGCTGGCATATTTAACTGTATGTGTGTGTGTGTGTGTGTGTGTGTGTGTGTGTGTGTGTGTGTGAGTGTGTCTCCACTGCTGGCATATTTAAAAAAAGAGAGAGAGCACATGAAAGAAGCGTGGTGAGAGAGGGGGGGGAGGGAAAGAACGAGAGAAACGGAGAGAAATAGAGAGCGGGATGGAGAGAGAAAGAAAGAGAGAGAGAAAGAGAGAGGGGGATCCGTGACAGTTGTGTGACCCCCTCGTGGAGTGGTTAAGTGGCTTGTTCTCTCTTGCAGATGTTTCCAGATCCCTGCGCCTCTGTGTGTGTGTGTGTGTGTGTGTATGTGTGTGTGTGCACACGTGTGTGTGCCTCTGTATGTGTGTGCATGCGTGAGTGTGTGCATATGTGTGTGTACTGTATGTATGTATGTGTGTGTGTGTGTGTGTGTGTGTGTTATGTGTGTGCGTGTGACTGTGTACTGTATATATGTGTATGCCTCTGTGTGTGTGTGTGCATATGTGAGTGTGTGTGTGTGTGTGTGTACTGTATATGTGTGTGTGTGTGTGTGTGTGCATATGTGAGTGTGTGTGTGCGTGAATGTGTGTATGTGTGTGCATGAATGTGTGTGTGTGTGTGTGTGTGTGTGTGTGTGTGTCTCCAGTGCTACGGCTGCTTGTGGCTCTCTGTGAGATGCTAATCACTGGCGCTTAACGTCCTTTTTGTCTGCTAATAGAACTGGATGGCACACACACACACCACCCTACATACACACACACACACACACACACATACACACACATCCTGCACGCTCGGGCGCCTTCAAAGCGTGCTGCCATGGCGATGATGAGGCCGCACCTGTTGCCTCTTCGCCCGCGTTTGATTCGCTCATTCGCTCCCTCGCTTGGCGACTCGTTCGCTCGACGCACAGCGGAATGCCGGAGCGGAGCAGAATGCTGGAGCGGAGCGGAATGGCGTCTCGCATCACGTTGTGTTGTGAATGCACGGCTGCTAGTCCATCACGGCCTCTGCTGGAATGTTTTCTGAAGGTCGAGCAGTTGTCTACTGAAATGGAATCCATATGACAAATCAGCCTCTTTGAGTCTCTCTCTCTCTCTCTCTCTCTCTCTCTCTCTCTCTCTCTCTCTGTCTCTCTCTCTCTCTCTCTCTCCCTCTCTCTCTCTCTCTCTCTCCCTGTCTCTCTCTCTCTCTCTCTCTCTCTGTCTCTCTCTCTCTCTCTCTCTCTCCTGGGTGCTGATGTGGGGGATGATCTCAGAAGGACCTTGACTGTGTGATTAAACACACCCGCTGCCCCCCCCGCCCCTGATGAAAGCAGCCCTCGCCACCGCCACTGCCACCGCCACTGCCACCGCCACCGCCGTTTGAATAATGTATCGGAGACCGTCGCACGGCTTTTTTAAATAGTGCAACATGCTGGTGTGGGCTATGGACACAAGTATGCGTATCTGCAAATGAACACGGCTGGAGAAGAGAGAAGAATGCTTTTGTGTGCTGGCTCAGCAAGATTGCTTCAAACCCGCTACCTGTTCTGTTTCTCTTTTCATCTGAGCATGGTGCTGGGAAGTTCAGGGACTTTCACAACAGTGCAGCTTTGCTTGGAGACAAATGGCATAGTTGTTATTGTCACTTTAAGCATTGTGAAACATTGGAATGTAATGGGGGTGGTCTATATGCTAGATGTTAAGAAAAGGTTAGCGTTGTTAGGATGGTGAGTGGAATTTAGCATTGTTAGGGACTTTTTACAACAGTATAGTTTTACTCGGAGACAAATGGCATAATTGTCATTGTCACGTCAAGCAAAATATAGTGTAAAATCACCTGAGAAAGTCTGTCATTGTGAAACAATGTAATGGGGGTGGTCTATGGAGCTGTATGAAGTAATTGCTACCTCAGACACAGGCTTGGATGAAGGTTACAGGAGTCTGAAGCTGCACTTGAAACAAGACCAGAGCAAAGTTACAGGACAGTGCTAGTAAGGGAGGTTAGCAGTGTTAGGATGGTAAATGGAGGTTAGTTAAAGGTAAAGAAGTTAGCGCTATTGAGTGCCCCAGTGACTTCCGTTTTACTTCCACTACACGGGACCTCGGAAGTCAGAAAAAATGAATGGGGTTCAATGAGAGCAAAAAACTATTTTCTGGTCCCGTATGAATTGTACCATGAATGGGACATATGATATTTATCAGTTTTAAATATAATTTTTCATACGAAGAAAACCACGATTCACAGCGAAGAAGTTTGATGGTGGCAGGTTTTGTGAGAGGCCGCTTTGTGAACTACAGTTCTTCGCTGCTGCCGACGCGAATGAAATACGTCATCACTGAAATTGTGCGAAACGAAAGAAGGAACAGCCATTCCTGCTGGAATGCGCACATTGAGGCACAAAACACACTGGCATCTCTGTTATAAATGTATATTTACTGCTAACATAGATCGGAGAAAGAGTAGGCTAATGATGGGACGTGACGTCAACAACGCGACGTAGTCTTTCTCAATTTTGTTTTCGCTACAGCTTTTATCTGAACAACAGCACAACAAACGGTAAAACGTTTTACATGAAAAAACACCATTTTAATCCACAAACAACATATTTCATTTCAGGGGCATACAACGACTGGGACCAGAAAATAGCTATTTTAGTCTCATTGAAACCCATTCATTTTTTGCGAGCTCAGAGGTCCCATGAAATCGAGCGGAAGTGGCGTCACTGGGACACTCTATTAGGATGATGAGTGGAGGATAGCTTTGTTAGGATGCTAAGTGGAGGTTAGCATGGTAAGTGGAGGTTAGCGCTATTAGGATGGTAAGTAGATGTTAGCGTTGGGATGACAAGTAGAGGTTAGCGTTAGGATGGTAGGCTAAGTGGAGGTTAGCGCTATTAGCATGGTGAGTGTAGGTTAGCTTCGTTAAGATGGTGAGTGGAGGGTAGCTTCGTTAAGATGGTGAGTCGAGGGTAGCTTCGTTAAGATGGTGAGTGTAGGGTAGCTTCGTTAAGATGGTGAGTGGAAGTTAGCTTCGTTAAGATGGTGAGTCGAGGGTACCTTCGTTAATATGGTGAGTCGAGGTTAGCTTCGTTAAGATGGTGAGTCGAGGGTAGCTTCGTTAAGATGGTGAGTGTAGGGTAGCTTCGTTAAGATGGTGAGTGGAAGTTAGCTTCGTTAAGATGGTGAGTCGAGGGTACCTTCGTTAATATGGTGAGTCGAGGTTAGCTTCGTTAAGATGGTGAGTCGAGGGTAGCTTCGTTAAGATGGTGAGTCGAGGGTAGCTTCGTTAAGATGGTGAGTCG
>CM059283.1:4417612-4425112 GCA_030347295.1 Setipinna tenuifilis | reverse complement strand
CTGTGGACTTACACACCAAAACACACACACACACCATCCAGACGCTGTGGACCTAAACACCAAAACACACACACACACACCATCCAGACGCTGTGGACCTAAACACCAAAACACACACACACACCATCCAGACGCTGTGGACTTACACACCAAAACACACACACACACCATCCAGACGCTGTGGACTTACACACCAAAACACACACACACACCATCCAGACGCTGTGGACCTAAACACCAAAACACACACAGACACACACCATCCAGACGCTGTGGACTTACACACCAAAACACACACACACACCATCCAGACGCTGTGGACTTACACACCAAAACACACACACAACCCAGCAGCAAGCAGCCTCCACCTCTGATTCTTTATGGGGTTCTTCAGAGAGAATGAGGCATATGAGGAATCTCTCATCTTATTATTATACTATTTATAAGAAAATATTATTAATAGGAATATTATTAATAAGATATAGCACATCTTATTTATTTTATTATTATATAGTCAGACCTTGCTTCAAATATCAGATTGGGTGTGTTGGACAAAAGCATCTGCAATATCCACCAGTATTGCTGAATGTACCTTTAATGACCTTTCCTACATCAATTTGTGTGTGTGTGTGTGTGTGTGTGTGTGTGTGTGTGTGTGTGTGTGTGTGTGTGTGTGTGTGTGTGTGCGTGAGAAGCTGTTTTCCTCCATTATTTCATCGAGCATCACAACTTTCAGCATAAATCAATCAGCTGAAGGTGTCATCATTTTTTCTTGGCCGTTAATAGATTCTTCATTAGAGCTAAACATCATTAGAGAGGGCCACACCGCCAACCAATCAATTTGGACTTTTGTCACAACAGGACGTGTCACCAACGCGCATTGCCAGGTGCCACAGTCAGTGTGAAGTCTCTTTATGCTTAGTGGTGAAAACAATCCCGATCTTTAGGTGAAAACACATCCAAACACCTCAAAAACATGGAACGATTACAAAAACAGAAAACGCTTAATTTTATGGTTCCTTTTTTAGTGTATCTACATGTAACAACATGTAATATTATGTACTTCCATTGTATATACCTAACCCTCACTCTAACCCTCACTCTAACCCTCACTCTAACCCTATGGTATCAGTGTAATGCCCATTCTGTGTCGTGCAAGTTTTCATTCTAGAATAGAACCCTCACGCACAAGCACTCCGAGGCCCAATACACATACACCTACACACACACACACATCTACACACACATAAAACAGGCACACACACCTCACAAACTCTTACGTACACCAGAGTTCAGATGGGTCTTGACAAAGCATGCTGTTTACAACCCTCTTAAGTCTACACACGCGCACACACATACACATGCACACACACACACACACACACACACACACACACACACACACACACACACACACAGCCTGAGCCCCTGCCTGCCAGTAATTACACTGATACACATGCATATACACACACACTCCTTAAACACACATACACTCCTCACACACACACACACACACTTGCACCCTGAGCCCCTGCCTACCAGTAATTACACTTATACATACATATACACACACACACACACTCCGCACACACACACACACACACACACCCTGAGCCCCTGCCTGCCAATAATTACACTCTCCCCTCTAATGCTGCTAATTCCCCTGCAAACAATGGCCTACGCCTCCCACTGCTGTAAGAGCTCTGGAGTAATTACACACACACACACACACACACACACACACACACACACACTCACATACACACACACACTCATACACACACACACACATACAAACACACACATACAAACACACAAACGCACACACACATGCACTTCACACACACACACGCACACACTTATATAAACACACACACACACTCACACACACACATACATACACTCACATCCACACACACACACAAATAACTTTGCTGTAAGAGCACAAGGGTAATTATAAACACACACACATAACTTTGGCCTATGAGCCCAGGGGTAATTACAAAGACACAAACACGCACGCACACACACACACACGCACACACACGCACACACACACACATACACACACACGTCTTTGGCCTTCTGGGCCCCGGGGTCGCCATGGTAGCCTAGCGCATGACTTGTTTACATTTCTTCATAAACGAGATCCGCTTGATCACCACGCCAACACACCACACCTCAAAATGCTATTATTATTATTATTATCATTATTATTATTATTATTGTTATTATTATTACTATTATCATTACATTTACATTTCTTTATTAACGAGAACTGCTTCATCATCGCACTAAAACACCTCCCCATGCATTATCACATGCAGTCATCTCTGAGATTATTATTATTATTATTATTGCTATTATTATTATTAGTAGTAGTAGTAGTAGTTGTAGTAGTTAGTAGTAGTAGCAGTAGTAGTAGTAGTAGAAGTAGTAGTAGTATTACTATTCTTCTTCTTATTATTATTATTATTATTATTATTATTATTATTACTACTATTTGTATTGTTATTATTGGTATAGCGCTTTAAAATATTTCTATGGAACACGTGTTATAATGAGACTACGATTCCCAGAGTGCTTTGCAGCTGTGAGATTCAGCCATTCGCTTCATTCAACATGAAATCAGGCAGCTCAGGCAGCATGCTGGCAATGAGTGTAGGGGGGGGGGGGTATTTGATTTCTCCCTTCTGCAGCGAGTCTGGCTCTTATCAGCCAAGGGGTGTGTGTGTGTGTGTGTGTGTGTGTGTGTGTGTGTGTGTGTGTGTGTGTGTGTGAGGTATGCTGTACATGGGTAATTACTGGGACTTAGCTTGGAGCTTCTGTGCTATCTCACACTGCAAGGCCAACACTCAACACTGTGACAGGAGTCACCTCCGGCACAAACACACACACCCACACACACACACTCTCTTCACGCACATGCAGATTCTTCACCACACACACACAGACACTTTTCACACACACACAAACACACACCCACAGACACACAGACACTCTCTTCTCTCTCACACACTCACACACACACACACTCACACACACACACACACACACACACTTAACGCACACTCTTCACGCACACGCACACCCTTCACACACACACACACACACTCCTCACACGCACACTACTAATACACACATTCCTCACACACACACACACACCACAGTCCACACACTCCCCACACACTCTGACTTGAGGTGGCTGGCTGAATATGGAGATGTTAATGTCAGTGTGAAACTTGTTTCAGAAAGAGATATCAGTTCCACCACTCACTTTAACTGTCAGTCTGTGGAGTAGACTAACACACACACACACACACACACACACACACACACACATACTCCTCCCACACACACACATACACTCCTCTTACTCACTCCTCTCTCACACACACACACACACACACACACACACACACTCCTCCCACACACACACACACACACATACACACATACACTCCTCTTACTCACTCCTCTCTCACACACACACACAAATACACACACCCCCCCACACACACTCTTACTCCTCACACACACACACACACTGTCACAGTCCCAACCCACATCCACTTCCATTCCCACATATACACTTATTCGCATAGCTAGTCTCTCTCCCTCTGTTAAACATGCACACACACACACACACTCACGAACAGTTTTACACCTTTGGGAACCAGCTGTCATTGTGTCAGATAGGGCAGTTTTGTTAGCATATGCCACACACACACACACACACACACACACACACACACACACACACACACACCACACTTATGACCAGTGGTTGCTAACCCAGAGATAGAAACACACAGCCAGCCATAAGCAGCAAGAGTTACTGTGTGTCTCCTGTGTGATTACAGTTTAGTAATTCTTAGTGTGTGTGTGTGTGTGTGTGTGTGTGTGTGTGTGTGTGTGTGTGTGTGTGTGTGTGTGTGTGTGTCTGTGTGTGCCCATGTTTCTCCTCTTTCTCCAACATCTCTCTCTTTCGCCTCACCTTCTCCTTCCTCCTCTGTCCTCCTCTCTCCACCTCCTCTCTCTCCTCTGTTCTCCTTCCTCTCTCTCATTCCCCTCTTCTTTCTGTCCTCCATCCCTCTCTTTCCCCTCTCCTCTCTCTCCTCTCTCCACCTCCTCTATCTGTTCCTCTTTTCTCCTCTCTCTCTGCCATCTATCTTCATACCCTCTCTTCCTCTCTTCTCTTTCCTCTCCTCCATCTCTCTCTTCTCTTTCCTCTCCTCCATCTCTCTCTTCCTCTTTCCTCTCTCTCCTCCTCTCTCTCTCCTGTCCATCCTGTTGTTGTTCTCTCTCTCCTCATGTACGGGTTCTTCTCTCCTCCTCTCTCCTCCACCTCCTCTCTTCACCTCCTTCTGCCTATGAATCTCTTTTGTTCTCCTCCTCTCTCCTCCTCTCTGCACTCCTGTCCTTCCTCCTCTCTCCTCAATCTCTCCCTTTCTCTTTTCCTCTCTCTCCCCCTCTTTCTCCCCCTCTGCACTCCTCTCTCCTCCGTTCTCTCTGCCCATGTATGGTCCTTCTCTCCTTCTCTCTCCTCCACCTCCCTCTGCCTATGAATCTTTTT
The DNA here is from genome assembly GCA_030347295.1 of Setipinna tenuifilis. NCBI lineage: Eukaryota > Metazoa > Chordata > Actinopteri > Clupeiformes > Engraulidae > Setipinna > Setipinna tenuifilis. The sequence goes on along the minus strand of CM059283.1, from coordinate 4,420,536 downwards.
TGTTCTCCTCCTCTCCTCCTCTGTGCTCCTCTGCGCTCCATCTCTCTCTCTCCCCCCTTTCCTCTCTCCCCTCCTTTCTCTTCCTCTTTCTCCTCCATTGTGCTCCTCTCTCCTCATTTCTCTCCTCCTCAGCGCCCCTCTCTCGTCCTTTCTCCTCCTCTATCTCTCCTTTCCTCTCTCTTCTCCACCGTGCTCCTCTCTCCTCCTCTCTCTCCTCCTCAGCGCTCCTCTCTCCTCTTCTCTCTCCTTTCCTCTGCTTCTGTTCTTCTTCTTGTTTTTCTCTCTATCTCTCTGCGCATGTACAGGTCCTTATCTCCTTCTCTCCCATCCTCTCTCCTCCACCTCCTCTCTTCGCCTCCTTCTGCCTATGAATCTTTTGTTCTTCTCCTCTCTTCTCCTCTCTCTCTCCTCCTCAGCACTCTGTGCTCCAACTCTCTCTCTCCCCTCCTTTCTCCTCCTCTCTCTCCTCCTCAACACTCCTCTTCTCCTCCTTTCTCCTCCTCTCTCTCCTCCTCAACACTCCTCTTCTCCTCCTTTCTCCTCCTCTCTCTCCTCCTCAACACTCCTCTCTCCCCTCCTTTCTCCTCCTCTCTCTCCTCCTCAGCACTCCTCTTCTCCTCTCCTCCACCTCCTCTCTTCACCTCCCTCTACCTATGAATCTTTTGTTCTTCTCCTCTCTCCTCCTCTCTCCCCTCCTTTCTCCTCCTCTCTCTCCTCCTCAGCACTCCTCCTCTCCCTCCTCTCCATCCTGTTGTTGTTCTCTCTCTCTGCACATGTGTGGGTCCTCCAGACCAGTGGTCCCCAACCTTTTTATCACCGCGGACCGGTGAATGCTTGACATTTTTACTGCATTTAAATATACCATCAAAATAAGATACAGATGCGCCACAGATACATTTATAAATAAAAAAAATATTTTCATTCCTTCAACATTCAACAATATTTCAACATTCCTTCAAAATAAGATAACCAAATACGAATAAAGAACAGTTAAAGCATAACGTCAAATCAATGGGAGCCCTGAGCTTGTTTCTCTGCAATGAGACGGTCCCATCTGGGAGTGATGGAAGACATTGACATCTGAAGTGTGTTGCTAGTCTACTGTCACGGCAGAAAACCCCGCTTCACATAGATAGGATGTTGGAAATGGCAACAGGGTTTTCACTGCTGTGGTGGCGATCTCAGGGTAGCCTATTCTGCCATGACTTTAATCCAGAACACCGGCAGAGTTGCTGTCTCAAACAGACTTTTAAGGCCGCCGTCATTTGCGATCTCCAGCAGTTTATCTTCTTCTTGCACAGACATGCTGAGTTCACCTGGTTTGTTGACGAATGGGTCGCGGATCCATTCCTTGCCAGTTCGTGGGTCTTTTGTGGTTGGGAAAAAGCGCTCGAACTCCTTTAAGAGCAAAGACAGGTGATCGTGCACCAGTTGGGTGAATGAAGGCTCAGGCTCAGTTTCACCCAAAATCCCTGCTAATATTTAAAACATGTCAAATATGCCTCTGTTCACGCGCCGTCCCCACAAATCTACTACTTTATCTGCCAACTTGAAGACAGTTGTCATTTCTCCTTGAAGTGACAAATTGAGTTCATTGAGCAGGTTGAATATGTCGCACAGGTAAGCCAGTTTTGCGACCCAATCCTCGTCACTGAAATGCGCTGTCAGCGCTGACTTCTTTTCTGAGAGAAATCTTTGCAGTGGCTCTCGTAATTTAAACACTCTGACCAGCGATTTCCCTCGGGAGAGCCATGTTATTTCTGTGTATAGGAGAAGACGTCTGTGCTCCGCATCCATCTCCTCACAAAGCTGCTCAAACAGGCGCGAGTTAAGGGCTTGTGCTTTGACATGGTTAATAACTTTAACAACATCATTCAATACACTGTTCAATTCTGGTGGCATTTTCTGGCTTGCCAGCATTTCCCTGTGAATGATGCAATGTGTAGATTCACATTCAGGCGCAACTTCCTTAATGCTCGCAGTTAAACCAGACAGCCGTCCGGTCATGGCAGCAGCTCCGTCTGTGGGTGAAAGCCCGCTAATGGTCGAGTGATCACTATTTGCCGGTGGATGCGTGATGGGCCATCATCGTCATTTTGGAATAGTTTTCCACTAATTGATATGGTACAGCTTTTGTTTAGCGGCTTGAGTTGTAGCGTCTGCTTTTTTTGTTTCATGACGAAACGTTCCATATTGATTATTTGTTGTGCGGCCCGGTACCAATTGCTCCACGGCCCGGTACCGGGCCGCGGCCCGGTGGTTGGGGACCACTGCTCCAGACCCTTGTGAGTCTTCCTTCTTTTCTCCACCTCCTCTCTTCACCTCCTTCTGAATCTTTTGTTCTTCTCCTCTCCTCTCCTCTCCCTCCTCAGCACTCCTCTCGTCCTCTCTTCTCCTCTCCTCTCCCTCCTCTCCTTCCTTATGTTTTTCTCTCTCTCTGCACATGTGTGGGTCCTCCAGACCCTTGTCAGTCTTCCTTCTTTTCTCCACCTCCTCTCTTCACCTCCTTATGAATCTTTTGTTCTTGTCCTCTCTCCTCCTCTCTCTCTCTACTCAGCACTCCTCTTCTCCTCTCCTCTCCTCTCCTTCCTGTCCATCCTATTGTTGTTCTCTCTCTCTGCACATGTGTGTCCTTCTCTCTCCTCCACCTCTGCCTATCTCTTTTGTTCTCCTTCTCTCTCTCTCCTCCTCAACACTCTTCTCCTCCTCTCCTTTCCTCTCCCTCCTGTCCTTCCTGTTGTTGTTCTCTCTCTCTCCTCACATGTGTGGGTCCTCTAGACCCTTGTGAGTCTTCCTTCTTTTCTCCACCTCCTCTCTTCACCTCCCTCTGCCTATGAATCTTTTGTTCTTCTCCTCTCTCCTCCTCAGCACTCCTCCTCTCCACTCCTCTCCCTCCTCTCCTCCTTTCTCCTCCTCTCTCTCCT
>CM059283.1:4352389-4362389 GCA_030347295.1 Setipinna tenuifilis | reverse complement strand
TTTGGCATGTATGTGAAAGGTACTTCACATTGGAAATGGTTCTGCAGAGCCTCAGGTCATAATAGGCTATGTCATGTCATATTGGTGTCAAATGGTTCTTTAAAGAACTGTTGCCTCGAAGCACTGAAAAGCTTCTTCCATAGCATGGCTCTGAAGAACCATTATTTTTTAGAGTGCAGGCTTCATAGAGAGTGTTACCCTCTACTCCACCTGGTTGGGCACTTGTGTTTATTGGAGTCAGCTGATGTGGTGCAGGAGGGGTGAGACAGGAGTGTGTGTGTGTGTGTGTGTGTGTGTGTTTGTGTGTATGTGTGTGAGTATGTGTACGTGTGTGTGTGTGTGTGTGAGAGAGTATTTGTGTGTGTGAGTGTGTGTGCATGAGTGTGTGTGCATGTGCGTGTGTGTGTGTGTGTGTATGAGTGTGTGTGTGTGTGTGTGTGTGGCTGGGACCCCAATATGCAGTGCTAGACTGCAGGTCCCGCAGCCGAAGCCAAAGTGCCCATCATGTCGTTATTCACTATTCAGCGTTTCAGTGGAGACAGGGGGTCTGAGAGGGCTCCATCCTCCCTCCCCTAGCCCATCCCGACAGCCTTTTATCGGGCACTACCCCGCCAGATGACCCCCTAAGGAGCCCTGCTGCCACTCTAGGGCCCTTTGCCTTTGTGCATTTTTAATAAGCCGCTTTCATCATCATTATTATCATTTGTTATGTTTTGTAATCTTGTCCTCTATGTGCTATGTGTAGTGTGGTGTGTTTGTGTGTGTGTGTGTGTGTGTGTCTGTAAGGCCTGATGCATACATCGTTATTATTTATTATATTTTGTAATCTTTGTTTAGCATCTTCTCCTCGTACACATGGTGTTGCTGTCTTACTGTTGTGCTATGTGTAGTGTGGTGTGTGTGTGTGTGTGTGTGTGTGTAAGGCCTGACCGTTGTCATGGCTGCACATGTGATGAGTTAAATGCAGAGGTTACAATTGCTTGTGTGTGTGTGTGTGTGTGTGTGTGTGTGTGTGTGTGATGGGTTAAATGCAGAGGTTGCATGTGGTTGTGTGCACTGTGTGTGGTGGTGTGCTGTGGTGTGATCACAATGACAAATAAGAATCTCACTTTCACTTTAAGCGCCCCTAGTGTTTGTGTGTTTATAGTGTCTGCACTTTGCTGTGTGAGTGTGTGTGTTTGTAGTGTCTGCACTTTGCTGTGTGAGTGTGTGTGTTTAACATATGTTCCCATCAGTGCCTGTCTAACCCCTACACGTGTGAAACATGCACCTGCATGGGAGGAGATAGCTAGCCTGCTAAACCAGCCCCTCGCACTACACTTCAAACTCTTCTCGAAACCTGACTACCAGTAGGAATATCTAGGCCCATATTAACTTCTAGACTGATGTAAATTTCATAAATTTCATAGCCTATGATATGAACTACTAGCGAAATATTAAAAAACAGCCTGTAGTTCAATGAGAGAAGGTAGAAACCACTGCATTACTCCCAGGTAAGGCCTGTGCCCACCCACTTATCAATCAGTTTGATTGATTGTTTTATCAATAATGATAACCTATGTGTGTTTTGGGCTAGGCCCACATGATTTTTTTGCTTGGGCCCACCCATTTCAATGGTACGCCTTTGGGCCCTTTCCACTTTTGACCCCACCCCTGGTCTACCCTTGCAATGGATAGACAAGTGAACACACATGTCAGAGTCAGTGTGTAAACTAGCTCTGAGCAGGTGTCATATGTAGGATATAGGAATGGGAGGAGATAGCTAGCCTGCTAAACCAGCCCCTCACACTTCCCTTTGTTTTGTACAGACGGTCTGGCTGTGCTGTGTTGAGAAACGTTTTTCTTCCTGGAGGTGTGGACTCTGCTAGCACTAAAAATGATTGGATCTGCCTTTACCCAGTGACACATTACTTCAACACTAGCTAAACTGCACTATAATAATAATAATAATAATAATAATAATAATAATAATGTATTACATTACAATATTACAATATGGATGGAATGTCCTACCCCAGCACATCAGAGGGGCAAAATCTGTTGAGGCCTTTAAACAGCAGCTGAAGACTTACCTGTTACCTAGGGTTAGACTTACCTGTTCCACCTCATCTACACCTACTGTAAGTGCCCTGCTCAGAGACTTTCAGGCACTCATACACCTTCCCCCACCAACAGAGGGACCCCCCTTCCCGCACACACACACACACACACACACACACACCTTCCCCCCACCAACAGAGGGACCCCCCTTCCCGAACACTCCGAAACTTAACCCAACCGACCCTGACAGAGGCACTCCCCTTCTCCAACACTTAGAGACCTTGCCCCCTTGCCCCCGACAGAGGGACTCCGCTTCTCGCACACACACACACACACACACACACACACACACACACACACACACACACCTTGCCCCCTTGCCCCCGACAGAGGGACTCCCCTTCTCGCACACACACACACAGACACACACACACACACACACACACACACCTTGCCCCCTTGCCCCCGACAGCTGAGCGACAGCGTCAGCACGCATGAGTAGGCCTAAGCTCTGAGCCTAACCTTCGGCCGAGTATATCTCCTGAAACTCTTAACTCCACGGGCTTATGTGTTTAACAAACATAACATTTACTGAGAAAACGCTGTCCCTTGTACGCTAGAGTAATGATATCACTGCACAAAGTTCCCACTGGAGACTTAATCCCCAACCATGAGCTAAAGTGAGCATGTGTCTGAAACTATGTCAAAGTCTTTACACATGATGTGTGTGTCTCGTTGTGTGTGGCTGGACAGAAGTGCCCCACTTCCAGGGCCACATAAGGCCACGTTCACATGACAACACTCCTGGGTTGTTGGTTTTTTTTGAGGGTTGAAAAACATTCTCGGCCCCACACGTGTCGGATCAATAAATATTCACATCCAGACGAGAACATTGCCGTTGTGGGAACGTGTGCACATGGGCAGGGAGAGAAGGCAACTGTGCAATGATTCGCTTTAAACATTATTATGTTGATTTTAGCAATGTGTGTTGTTGTTTAGGTGGTTCAGACGTAGTGACAGTTGCTCTTTTACTTAATAAGCATAATAATAGCCGACAAAAAGTTTTTCATAGCCTATGATATGAACTACTAGCGATATATAAAAAAACAGCCTGTAGTTCAATGAGAGAAGGTAGAAACCATTGCATTACTCCCAGGTAAGGCCTGTGCCCACCCACTTATCAATCAGTTTGATTGATTGTTTTATCAATAATGATAACCTATGTGTGTTTGGGCTAGGCCCACATGACTTTTTTGCTTGGGCCCACCCATTTTAGGATTACACCTTTGGGCCCATCCCACTTTTGGCCCCGCCCCTGGTCTACCCTTGCACTGGATAGGCTGATGTGCAAGTTCAGGGGACCACAAGACAGTCACCCTCTTCACAGAGCTGACCCAGTTGGCATCAGCATGGGCATCAGCATGGGCATTTGTTAAAGCAGTAGCTGACCCCATGGGACCCGTGTCTGTCATTTGTACTCGCTGTAACCCGTTAAATATGGCACTCACAGCTTGCCAGTACTGTCTGACATTCTGACATTCAGCCATTCACACACACACACACACACACACACACACACACACAGCGAGAGCCGAGAGCCGAGAGGTGCCAGGCAAGGTGCTACCCAGCTTAGCAGGAGCAGTTTGGGGTTCAAAGACACTCAAGGACAGTCAAGGTCAATGAAGGTCAGCCGGATTGGGACTCAACCCAGCAGCCCTTCTGTCTGTCTGTCTGTCAGGCGGATTGGGACTCAACCCAGCAGCCCTTCTGTCTATCTGTCGCTACTGAGCATCTGGGAGGCCACTGGGAGGACAGCACGGTCAAGGTCAGGGTGGTCATCTTACGCTTTATCTGTCTCTCCCTCTCTTTCTCACTCTCCATCTGTTTGTCTCTCTGTGTCTGTCTGTCTGTCTCTCCCTTACTTTGTCACTCCCCATCTGTTTATCTCTCTGTGTCTGTCTGTCTGTCTCTCCCTCTCTTTCTCACTCCCCATCTGTTTATCTGTGTGTGTGTGTGTCTGTCTCTTCCTCACTCCCCATCTTTTTGTCTCACTGTCTGTCTGTGTCTATCAATCTGTCTGTCTGTCTGTCTGTCTGCCTTCCTGTCTCTCTCTATCAGTCCCTCTGTCTGTCTGTCTGTCTGTCTGTGTGGTATGGGTGGATGACGGGTGACTCTTTCCTCACTGCTCTGGCTGTGGGTGTGGGTGTGTGTGTGTGTGTGTGTGTGAGAGAGAGAGAGAGAGAGAGAGAGAGAGGGAGAGAGAGAGAGAGAGAGAGGGAGAGAGAGAGTGAGAAAGAGAGAGAGATATAAAGTAGGAGAGGGAAAGAGAGGGGGAGGAGAGAGAGAAAGTGTGTGTGTATATGTGTGTGTGTGTGTGTGTGTGTGTATGTGTGAGACAGAGAGAGAGAGAGTGTGTGTAGGACTCTTGTAGGAGAAGGTTTAAAAACAAACCACTGAAATGGGAGTAACAGACTTCTTGCAAAATATGGACTGCAAGTACTTTTTCCCAAATGGCTTTAACACACACACACACACACACACACACACGCACACAGGGCCGGCGCTACCGCAAAGCTTTGTTTACACTCGGCATGACTGTCATGGCACACAACATCGTGACGTCACCGGTGAGCCCGCCCCTTTAATACCGTCGCTACCACGGCAACCACGTCAATCTTCCCCTCGTCAGCGACGTCATAACGTCACAGTAGTCACACAGATCAGAGAAGCCCGCGTTTCAGAGCAGTGAGACATGTCTTAATTACAGGTTTACATCTTGATTTGGGAATTAAACTGGATAAATCCTAAAAGTTTCAGGTCACTGTATGTATTTACTGTGTTTCCATTAGTGTAAGCCTATGTAGGTTATTAGGAAACCACATTATCTCCCTTACTTTGTCAGAGGTGCTTCTGTTGAGCCAAATTTGTCAGGGCTTAGTCAAGTTAGTTAAGAGATTGTTTGCATTCCTTACTGGGGCAGGAACATTTAAGGAACATTTAAGGAATGTTTAAGGAACGTTTAAGGAACGTTGGGGCTGCTGTCATTAGCATCAACTAGCATCAAGCGTGAAATGAACATGTAGCAGATAGAACAGGCAGACACACACTGCTTTACAGCCTATAGCACAGGACCCTTTAGCAGGTAGCCCAGTGCTTGTTAAATATCTGTTACACAGCCTAGTTAAGTATCAAGTTGCTATCGAATAGCAACTTGATCGAATGCTGGGACCTGTGTGAGAGGCGGGCCTAGCAATCAAGAAAGCTCCAGGACTAATTGTCAACACCTGTCCTCCCCTACCCTTTCAACAAATGCACCACTTTTGTCATTTTGTGTTCATGCCCTGAAGAAGGCACTCATGCCGCTACGCGTGGGCCTTGTTTTTTAGTTATGTCCATGTAGGACTTGTCCAAACCAATAAAGACAATTTTAATTGGGAGTGCCTTAGTCAGAGAATCATTTTTCTCATTGTTGACTTTGGATGTATACCTTGGACTAAAGAGCACCCAAATCTAAGAAGCCTACAAACCAATGGATTAAGAGCACGCCAAACTTTGACAAACTTTAAGTATCAAGTTGCTTTGGATAAAAGCGTCTGCTAAGTGTAATGTAGTGTAATGTAGTGTAGTGTAGTGTAGTGCCGTGTAGTATAATGTAGTTAAGTATCACACACCTTTTTGCAGAGTTTGTAATGTTTCCTCTCTGGGGTAAATTGCGCTGTAATGTTTTTGCATAGAGAAATAGAGTCACACAGTGGAGTTATTACAGTTATAACAGGTGGGTTTTGTTCTGACAATGGTATTTTTATTAATGGCGTGTGTGTGTGTGTGTGTTACTACAGTGGTGACTCTCTGCAGATCCATTTCCCAACTCTCTCTCTCTTTCTCTCTCTCTCCACCTCTGTGTGTGTGTGTGTGTGTGTGTGTGTGTATTTAGGAGCCGACCACTGCCAGATTAGGTCAAAGTACACAGATTTCAGTAATTGAGTGAGCGAGTTAGTGTATGTGTATGTGTGTATGTGTGTGTGTATGTGTGTGTGTGTGTGTGTCATTGAGATAGTGATCTCTCTGACTGTACACACATCAATTATTTGCCAGAGTTTATGTCGTGGACCTAAAACCTGTTTGCTGTTCCCTGAACAACTAGTTCTGTAGTTTCCATTCCTTCTTTTGTTTTTATGTAGACTATGTATGTATGTGGGCCTTCTGCTGTGATGAGCGGCTCTTGTGAATAGAGTGACTCTCCTTCTCTTCTCTTCTCTTCTCTTCTCTTCTCTTCCCTGTGCCGTTGCCCTGCTGTAAGCCCGTGTAATATTATTATATATGAGACAATCCCGCCACCATTCACACAAAGCGCAGGAATTTGCACCAGCGCCGCAAGTTTGTACTTGCACCTTTTAAGCCTATTTAAATTTCCCTGGATTTCATAATAATTCAACGGGAGCCGTAACGACGACACCATGTGAACGTGACTGCGCTGTGCACTCGCGGCTGCTGTGTGCTGTGTACCACATATTCCGCCAAAGCCACGTAATTCTGAGTCAACGTGCGCCCTGGGTCTCAGAGTTCGTACCCGTAGGCGCTTTGTGTGTCTGTCAGATCTTCAGCGAGCTCGCGGATTCCCCGTAGCGAACAGTCGGGGTGCTGCAGCCACGCACGGGCTCCATGTTGAAGTCCGTAATCTGCTTAGACTCTCGCGCTCGGGTTGGGTCATCTCAGGCCAAGTGCCGCGCGTCCTCCCGGTTCGTCTGGCCGTTCGCAGGTAGAGCTTCACTCTCGCCGTCCCTCATGAGAAGGATTACTGTCGGTGTGTTGGGCGAAATTGCTTCTCAAAACGTGAGGTGAGTCGTTTGTGTCTGTGAGTCTGTCTCTGTGTGTGTGTGAGTCTGTGTGTTCAAGTGCGTGTTGCTTATTTTCGCGGTTCGGCGTTGTGAGTCAATTCCGGGATGGATCTAGACAAATGTAAATGAGCCGAAAATATGCGCCTTTTTATTAGCACTCGGGGGCCCTTGGTAACCCCACTTGACCACTGTCGACTTGCTTTGTTTTGATCGAAAGTTTCCGTTTGATATCCGTTTGATAGAATGGTTGCAGGCAACGGAACTGGCACGGTTTTAGACAGCCGATGAAGAGTGGGGTTTGGTTGTGTACAGAAATGTGCACTCTGAGCGTGAATTTGCGCTTGCAAATACGCACAGTTTACAGGATAAACATCAGCATGGCTTTTATATCACAGTGCATTGCTAAACGCAGTTTGCGGTCAGAATTATGTTTGGATTGTCTTGTTTGTGCTTATAAACTAACCCAGTTGGCAGTGAAGACGTTTTAATGATTGCCTACGCTACTTACCAGCTCATGTTACTACATGAAGTGTTCATAATTCTCTACTTGCCACAGTCTTGCCTACATTACCAAAACGAAAGGAAACTTCTTTAAGCAAATGCTCATTGCTCCAGTTGTGTTTCCGCAACACAGCCTGTACGGGCTACACTCACAGGAGACTTGGACGGGTGAATGAGGCTGAAATGTGTCAATACGTACTCTTTTCCAGTCACAGTTTTCTACAAATGCAGTGTTAATGTAGCTTCTGTCGTCTCTGATTAACGTCAAAGACTAGTTCTAGTTAGGGAACGGCAGGATTCGGGTACATTAATGCCCTGCATTCATTTATGTAGCTTTATTAGCCTATTCGAGAGTCAGTGTTCGGGTTAAGACAGCATATGGCATTGTGCATTTTTAGCTTTTAAGCTTCTTGATATGCAGAGATGTGTAGCCTACCGCCTGACATGTCAACTTCACTTTTTTGGGGGCGAGCGAGTTGGGTTTGTTTTTAGATCAGTAGCGTATCTGTGGAATCTATCTTTGGACGTGGCGGCATTTATATTGCACAGCCCACTGCAAAATTGTGAAATTGGAAGTGATAAAAAATGAAATCATGTAACGTTGTTTACTCGGTGCAATAAACTGACACAGTGTAGCGATAATGTGTTGTTCCCTTTGCAGTCGCTCTGCATGTTCGCGCAGGGTTGTGTGGCTATTCATTTGACACACACTCATGTCCCTTCTGGGTTGCCATAGAAAGGAATTTCGGTACATGCAATGTATCAGAATCCTGGGCGATCACAGATTCTGCCTAGCTGCCGGCGGGGGTATTTCAGGTCAAATGACAGACTTTGCAGCGGCGCCGTGCTAGAACTGAAGTCGATTCGCTAGGTGCTATTAAAACAGCTGCTCCGTCGCTGTAAATTCAGACCACTCGATGACAGTTAAACTGCCGGTAGTATTTATGCTTAGGCTACACATATACGTGGCATGGTGTTTTCACTACATTCTGACGTTTGTTTTGTCGTGAACCCAGTTAGTTTGACTGCCCGTTTCAGACTGAATTCACACTCACTGACAAGCATAGCCTATCTGAACCCGATTAGGCCACAGTGTGTTGAGTGGAGAAGTTGTTTGGCTGCAGAAAACAGGAGTGTGCGCTTACAAATTACCTGCCCGTGAATTTGGGCCTATCCTCAGATATCAGAAATGCGTTTCTTAATTTGAATTTAATTGTTCCCTCGGCACCAAGCAGTGCGAATCTGGCTTGCATGTTACGCCTTCCTGTACGAACAAGTTGTCTTTGTAAATGTATAATGTAAAACACTATAGCCTGATGGCCCATAGCTCTTGGGCTATGAAATTGAAGATTTGCATTCGAGCTTTGACACCACCTGAGACTGTTAGCGAGTCGACCTACACACACACCTCCTGGACTCACGTTTCTTCCTGCTACAGTGGGAAAGGATTGTGGTGCTATCGTGGTATCTATCTTAACGCCCAGCCCTGCCGAGAGAGCTCCGCACACCAATATGACATACATTATTTCTGATTTCCACACGCCTGCTGTGTGCTGCTGTATTGGTAGACTGTAGTGTGTGCCCCTAGACGAGTTTAATGACCAGTAATGAGGGCAAATTCCCCGCAGACCGACGAGCTGCCTTCAAGGCCACAGCGAAGCGCTGGGAGTAGCCTAGTCTGCATCTGCTTGTGTTTTCAGGTGATCCCAGATTACAGCAAAAGATTAAACACAGCAGTTTGCCGTGACGTTTTTTCATTTCGAGCTCAGCGTTTTCGGTTGTGTATGTGTGTGATGGTTAGTGCTTGTGAATAGTTTGTGTGCGCCGAGCGGGGGAGGCAGCGGTAACTTGTAATTTTGATGTTGTTTGGTTGATGTCATTCTGCGCAAAACCAGCCGCTGCACAGAATCCGTCCGTCCCCCAGGCAGGGCCGAAGGATTTATGGTTCCTGTTAGATTAAACCCAGCCAGTCCTCTCTCCCTGTCGGACATTCTGACCAATAAGCATTCAGGGAAGTAGCCGAGGATTCTGATTATTACATTTTCCCGCCTGCTCAGTACAGTTAAAAATGACATTTGTCCACACTGTGAACTGAGTTGGTGGGGTCGTCGGTTTGGGAGCTGCTGGAGGGGGTTCAGAAGTCATCAAAGGCATTCCGCACATTTCCCCACTTTACCGTGTTTCACCCATATTAGTCCTCTACCCCACTGGACAGAGGGGTGTTTGATGGTGGGCCGGTCCGGCGATTAGGCTTTGATAGGCCCACATTAATGGGCCTGATGCACCGTAGCATAGCGGGTCTGATGCACCCCCAGCCCCCCCCCCCTTCAACACACACACACACACACACACACACACACCCCCGGAGTCCAGCTCCCTGTCCGATCCATCACTGGACTGTCATCATGGCACTGCCAGCCCTCCTCAAGCACACAACTCAATTTGAGCCAGATGTTCTAATGCAATTTATTATCCTCCATGTTCTTACTCCTTCGCTGTCTCGGTCTCTCTCTCTCTCTCTCTCTCTCTGTCTCTCCTTCGCGCTCTCTGTGTCCTTTTTCTCCTTCACTTTCTCTCTCTGTCTCTCTCTCTCCTTTGCTCTTTCTCTTTGCTCTCTCTGT
>CM059283.1:4327389-4337389 GCA_030347295.1 Setipinna tenuifilis | reverse complement strand
AACTTCTACACAGGCAGGGCTGTGTGTGTGTGTGTGTGTGTGTGTGTGTGAGTGTGTGTGTGTGTGTTCGTGCGTGTGCCCATGTGCGTGTTCTGGCATGGCTGTGTGTGTGTGTGTGTGTGTGGCTGTGTGCGTGCATATGCGTGTGTACATGTGCTGGCATGGCTGCGTGTGTGTGTGTAGGGCATATAGGTTCTATAGGGGGTTGGCGGTTGGAGTGTGTGATGCTCTCTTCCGTCTTCCTCAACCTGTGGGCTTCTTTATGCAACTGCAGCTCCCTTATCTGATAACTGATTCCACAGCGTCTGTGTGTGTGTGTGTGTGTGTGTGTGTGTGTGTGTGTGTGTGTGTGTGTGTGTGCACATGTACGCGTGTTTTTTTGCACATGTTTGTGTGTGTTTGTGTGTGTATGTGTGTGTGTGTGTGTGTGTGTGTGTGTGTGTGTGTTTTTTCCGCACACGTTTGTATGTGTTTGTTTGTGTGTGTGCTTGTGTGTGTATGTGCAACTGAGTGTGTCTGCGCACATGTTTTGTATGTGTGTGTTTGTATGTGTGTTTGCGTATGCGAGAGGGTTGTGTGTGTACGAGAGGCGTGTGTGTGTGTGTTTGTGTGTGTGTGTGTGTGTGTGTGTGTGGGTGGCTTAGGTGATTATGGGTTCTTAGGTGAGCCCACAGCACTCTGGAGTAGACAGTATCTGACTTCCGCCTCATCAGAACTACAGTACATCAGGCAGACTGAATGCAAGTGTGTGTGTGTGTGTGTGTGTGTGTTTGTTTGTGTGTGTGTGTGTGTGTGTGTGTATTGTACCGAACCTGTCTCTCCAGAATATCTGTAGATCAGGCAGACTAAGTGAATAGCAGTTGTTGATGTTGTGTGTGTATGTGTGTGTGTGTGTGTGTGTGTGTGTGTGTGTGTGTGTGTGTGTGTGTGTGTGTGTGGCAAACACATTGTGAAGGGGTCATTATGGTTTGTAGATTACTCAGTTGCATTTTTCTGTATAAGTATGAGGGACAGTTTCTTTACACTATTTCTGTCTCTGTCTTTTTTTCTTTCTCTGTCTTCCTCTCTCAGTGTCTCTCTCCCTCTCTGTCTGTTTCTTTCTGTCTGTCTCTCTCTCTTTTTCTGTCAGCCCCTCCTCCCCCCCTCTCTTTCTCTGTCCTTTTCTCTCTCTCTCTCTCTCTGTCTCTGCCCCCTCTCTCTGTCCCTCATGTTCTCTGGTTGCCCTGATAGCTAAGTGGTAAAGCTTTTAATAGAAGATCTCCATCCTTCATCCTTCATGCAAAACAAAGCCATAAAGCCCCTCTATTAGATGATTTACCGCAAGCCTTCAGTTAACTTCGTCAGACTTGTCATTAATCCATGTTTTGGAATACCCCTCTTACATGTGTGTGTATGTGTGTATGTGAGTGTGTGTGTGTGTGTGTGTAAGTGTTTATGTGTGGTCATGAGTGTGTGTGTGTGTAGGTGTGTATGTGTGTTTGTGCCTGTGTGTCCGTTTATGTGTGGTCGTGTGTGTGTCTGTGGATGTGTGTGTGTGGATGTGTATGCGTTTGTGGATGTGTATGCTGTTTGTGTGTGTGTGTGTGTGAATGTGTATGCTGTTTGTGTGTGTGTGGGTGTGTGTGTGTGGGTCAGGCAATAAAACCCAAGATTCCAGGAGAACAGAGCACATTACTTTATTAGATTTGATGGGAATTTAACCAATCAGACAAGGCCTCTTGATCTGCAGCCCCTGTTGCAGCAGAAAACACACACACACACACACACACACACACACACACACACACACACACACATACAAACAGACAGACAGACAGAAACACACAAGCGCAGAAACACACACAATCACATGCAAGAGGGGTATTCCAAAACATGGATTAATGACGTGTGCGCACACACACACTCACACACACTCACACACACTTACACACACACACTCACACAAATAGACAGACAGACAGACCAAACGCAGAAACACACACAATCACATGCAAGATTAACATTAATCCCTTAACATGCACACACACACACACACACACACACACACACACACACACACACACACACACACACAAACACACACACACACACACACACACACACACACACCTCATTCCTTGCACAAAGGCCTGCTCTTGTTTAGGCCAAAGCAAGGGAGTGCTACCTCTGCCCTGCTGCTAATATCTGTGCCATCTGCTAGCTTCTAAAGGTTAGCATGCTAAAGGTTAGCATTCTCTCATTACTCATCTTATAAAGGTGAAAGGTCATCATTATTCGCCAGTGAAGGTTAATAATTCATCTTTATCGCTAATAGTGTTCACACGTCTATGCTGTGCTTGTCAGACTGGACTTGGTGTATGCACTATCAGGGCATATCACAGAATTGATGATGCTTGTGTGTGTGTGCTTGTGCGTGTGCTTGTGCGTGTGCTTGTGCGTGTGCGTGTGCGTGTGCGTGTGTGTGTGTGTGTGTGTGTGTGTGTGTTGGTGAGTGTACGCACTATCAGGGCATATCACAGAATTGATGATGCTTGTGTGTGTGTGCTAGTGTGTGTGTGTGTGTGTGTGTGTGTGTGTGTTGGTGAGTGTACGCACTATCAGGGCATATCACAGAATTGATGATGCTTGTGTTTGTGTGTGTGTGTGTGTGTGTGTGTGTGTGTGTGTGTGTGTGTGCATGTGCGTGTGCGTGTCCATGCATGTGTTGGTGAGTGTACGCAACATCAGAGCCAATCACAGAATTGATGATGCTTGTGCATGTGT
The DNA here is from genome assembly GCA_030347295.1 of Setipinna tenuifilis. Lineage (NCBI taxonomy): Eukaryota > Metazoa > Chordata > Actinopteri > Clupeiformes > Engraulidae > Setipinna > Setipinna tenuifilis. The sequence goes on along the minus strand of CM059283.1, from coordinate 4,334,626 downwards.
GCGTGTGTGTGCATCTGTGTTTTTTTGTGTGTGTGCGTGTGTGTGCGTCAGTGAATGTACGCATTATCATAGCCTATCACAGAATTGATGATGCTTGTGTGTGTGTGTGTGTGTGTGTGTGTGTGTGTGTTTGTTTAAGTGTGTGTATGTGTATGTGTTGGTGAATGTACGCACTATCAGAGCCTATCACAGAACTGATGATGCTTGTGTGTGTGTGTGTGTGTGTGTGTGTGTGTGTTTGTGAATGTACTGTACGCACTATCAGAGCAGATCATGAAGCCGCCTGTGTCAAGCTTTGTCATAAAACACTCAATAATAGCAGGCAGGTGTTTTATAGTTTATTGACTGTGTTTGTCTTTTTGTCTCGTAGAGGTGTGTGTCTTGTTTTGATGATGCCTGTTTGTGTGTGCGCATCTGTGTTTGTGTGTGTGTATTTGTGTGTGTGTGTGTGTGTTAGTTTGTGTGTGTTTGTCTGAGTGTGTCTGTGTGTGTGTGTGTGTGTGTGTGTGTATGTGTCTGTGTGTGTGTTTTAAGAGAAGGCGCTGACATGTTTGGTTGGCTCTCTAAAACATCCACAGTGACAGTGAGCACTATGGCAATTGTGTAAAGCGTCTTTTTCAGAAGAGAGGAGAGGGAATGCCTGGAGAGGAGAAGAGAGTAGAGTAGAGGAGAGTAGAGAAGAGGAGAGGAAAGGAGAGGAGAGGGAAGGAGAGAAGAGGAAAGGGGAGGAGAGGGAAGGAGAGGAGAGGAGAGGAGAGGAGTGGAGAAGAGAGGAGAGGAGAGGAGAAGTTGTGCCGACTGCACAGAATAGAAAAGAGGTTGATCTCTGTGTCACCCACTCTGTGTCCAACCCATTTCACCTTTTTTTCTCAGTCTGGAAAAACGCCCTGTTTCACCCCAAAACACACCCGTCTGACAATTATACTTAATACTTTTGCCTTATCAATAAGCCCACACTCTCCCTCAGTCCCTCTGCACACAACACTGCTGACTCTTCACGGCCATCCCAGGTCTTTTACTCACAAAATAATAATAATAATACTGCCAATAATACTATTATTAATAATAATAATGCTAATAATGCTAATAATAATAATAATAATAATAATAATAATAATAATAATAATAATACATACTTAATGTACATCTGATCAATAAACCTACACTTTTCCTCAACCCCTCTGCACACAAGACTGCTGCCTCAAAACCCCAAAACATGCAAGACTGCATTAGGATGACTGCACTTGTAGGCAGGTGAAGCTTTATAACCTACAATGCACTGTGCCACTTGGAATAGGGCTTATGACAGCATTATAATGCCTTAGTACAGTCATGAGTGTGTATGAATAGTTATGTACACTTTACATACTTTACGTATACATGTAAGCCTTTATGTATGTGCATATAAAGTCACCGATAGTGTTAGCAAACACACATGTAACATGTGGGATGTCACAGACCCTGGTGAAGGGTGTGTGGCCGAGAGGTGTGTGAGTGTGTGTGTGTGTGTTTTAATACTTGAGCACCATCAGTAAAGGCTTTTCAACATGCTGCTAACCTACTGATTGCCTGGAGTCGATACTGGACGTTTTTATAGCCAATTCTTTTGTCTCCAGCAAAAATGTGTGTTTACAGGAGGCGTGGACACATTTCTTCACTCCGCTGCCACACAGACACACAGACACACACACATACACACACACATACACACACACATACACACACACACACGTACGCACACACACGTACACACACACACGTACGCACACACACACACACACACACACACACGTACGCACACACACGTACACACACACACACGTAGAAGGAATAAATGTGTTTTTGATATCTGGGGTCATTCGGTTGGGGAGAGATAAGGCAGACATGGTTATCTAGGTGCTGCATACACAGACAGCTTATATAACCGCGGCCATCATATTAATTTATATGGGACAGCATGTACCCGTCTGATCTCACTGGCCCCTTCTTGGTGGTGCTCTGCCCTAATCTAAAGTGCTTGGACACACACACACACACACACACATACACACACACACACACACACACACTTACCTCTTGGTGCTGCCGTGTCCTACTCGTACACACACATACACCCACACCCACCCACATACACATACATACAGTACATTTAGCTCTTGGGCCTGCTGTGCCTTAAGATTGTGATTGGTCTTTCTGCCATACTTCCTGCAGATCCTTGTAAACTTCCTGTAACCCCTCCCCCCTAAAGCCTCGTCATGACTCCCCCCAGTATTGACTATTACCCCCCATTACCCCCATGTAGTTCGAACACACGCACACACACACACACACCCACACACACACACATACATACATTTACCTATTGGTTCTGCTGTGCCTTAAGATTGTGATTGGTCTTTCTGTCGTACTTCCTGCATATTCTTGCAAACTTCCTGTAACCCCTCCCCCCAAAGCCTCGTCATGACTCCCACAGAGTGACTATAATGACGATTACTGGGGTGCTGTAACTCCAATCACTCCCTTGTAGTTCGGACTATGCTTAAAGGGGGAAAGACACCTGTAATTGTAACCATGGCAAGGGCATCTGTAAACTGTGAGCCGTCCCCTTGGCTACGCGTCTAGCTGGGTGCCTGGGACAGGCTGTATGGACAGAGTCCCCTGAGATATACTATATATCTATTACAGTGATCCCCTGCTATATTTGTGTGTGTGTGTGTGTGTGTGTGTGTGTGTGTGTACAGTGATCCCCCACAGGCCGTATGGTGAGAGCCCCTATGGGATGCTGCTGGTCAGAGGGTGCAGGGGACATGGCCTGCTGAAATATGCTCCATATTTAATGAGACTCATGTGTTTCTGCCCTCTTCTGCCAGAATGCTAAAATTAGGAGAGAGGCGGTTGCCAGGTTACGGAGCAGTCAAAGACAAAATGGCCTCCTCCTTCTTGTTCACAGTGGAGGCTGCATATTTCATATTTCTGGCCATTTCTGTTAAACTGATGGACTGTATTACAGTGATCCCCTGCTATATCACACGTGTGTGTTTGTGTGTGTGTGTGTGTGTGTGTGTGCATGTGTGTGTGTGCATGTGTGTGTGTGTGTGTGTGTGTCCGTCCAGTGATCCCCCAGTATATCTTGGTTACCTTGCTTGCCACCCGCTGTCTTGCTGTATAGTGGATTTTTGGCATTATTATATATGCTTGCTATGAGACCTTTTTACATTAATTGCATTTTTATATATCAGTACCCCCAGCACTGCAATGTTTTTCTTTTTGGGGGGTACTGGGTTTTGATTGGGGCGGGGGGGGGGTGGGGGTAGTTCAAACTATGCTTAAGGGGAAAAGTCACCTGTATTCGTAACCGCAGCATCTGTGAACTTTGAACTCTCCTCCTGGCAACGAGTCTAGCTAGGTAAAAGCGAAACTTCAACATCTAACTGCAAGGCATTGAAATAAGCCACCTGCTGGTGTTTTGTATAAACAGAATCGCAGTCGGACACAAACGCAGAAGCGCGCGCACACACAAACCAGACACAGAAACACACACAGACACACACACACACTGACATATAGACACACACACACAAACAGACACACACACACACACACACACACACACGCACGCACGCCGACATACAGACATACAAACAGACACAGACACACACACAGTAAGAGGTAAGGTTACTAACATGCATTTCCCACTCACATCTTCATGTGTCTCTGTTTTGCTGCTCCTTCGGGGAAGCACAATGGCCATATGTCATTTTGACAGCTGATGAGCGGCCGATTGCAATGGCTGGCAGGTGTGTTTTCATCATAGCCTGTTCTGTTCACATGCCTTTCCCTACTTAGCATTCTGTTCACACCTAGCTAGACCTGAAGTTCCCGTATATGTCTGCGGTTAGTGTTTGGAGTTGGGGTTACTTCACCCAAAAGGAAGGTCTACTAATGCTACTGAGGAAGATGCGCACACACACAAACACACACACACACACACACCGTATGTCTGCGGTTACGAGTTGGGGTTACTTCACCCATGCTCAGACTACACTTAGCAGGCAGTGTGCTTGGTTAGCATTTAGCACACCTCAGCTATCGTTATTTTTTGTTATTCAGCATAAGGGGCTAGGCCACAAATAGTAGCACGGCAGTCATTTGAAAAACAGTTTGTTCTTAAAATATATTATATATTTAAATATATAATTTATATATATTAAAATATATTATTATATATATTAAAATATATTATTTATTATTATTAATCATAATTATAATTATTATTAATTATATATTTTATTAATATTGTTATTGTTCACTGCCTCTGTACATAGCCCATTTTCCTTTTACCATTAATTATGTATTATGATCTTGTATATACTTCCTTCTTCCTATTTTTTCCACAATGCTTCCTTGTTTGACACTTTAACACTTCTGCCCAGTGTTGCCAGATTGGGCGGGTGCCCACCCAATTGGGATTGTTTTGACTTTGTCAGGTGGGTGAAAAATGCCTTGGGCGGGCAAATAAAACGTGGGCTACTTATTGGCCAAAGTATTGTTGGGCAGTTTTTTGCTGAAGTGGGCGGGTTTTCGAACACGATTGGGCGGAAATCACTCAATCCAATCTGGCAACCCTGCTTCTGCACCTTTGTGGCCCTGCTGTCTACTTTCATTGTACAGGCAACTGTTCAGTGACTATAAAAGTCTTGAAGTCTCTATGTAGTGGACTACATTGTGAACGAGTCAACATTTCGAATATGGCCCACCACGACCTCTTGCTCGGCCTTGTACCTTTGCTCTCTAATTTTGTTGTACTGGCAAACTGCTCAATGACTATAAAAGTCTTGAAGTCTAAAAATATTTTTATGCCATGCTAAACGGAGTGCTTTAGCTACGTGGCTGGTAGAATGCAGCTGTAATGACCAGAAGCTAGGGCTAAGTTATTAGCAAACACTGCAGACACTCACTAAACTGCAGACACTAGACCAGGGGTGCCCCAAAAATGAATTGGCGTGGAGGGGCATGGGCCAACAGTTAACACCCATGTTGCAATACAATTAATTAAATACACATTAAAATTGGAACATGTGGGGGCCAAAAATAGTTGGTTGCGGGCCAACTTTGGCCCGCGGGCCCCAAATTGGGCAGCCTTGTACTACACACACCAGCTCACGAGCAAACACCGCAAACACAAATTTTATTTGCACACACAACACATACTGACTCACCAGCAAACCACAAAGTGCTTATTACTAATCTACAAACGCTAATTCCTCACAAGCAAACACTAAAAACTGCTCACTTGCTACACTGCAAAGGCCAGGGCTCTCAAGTTTTGAAGTGCGGTGGGAGTGAGATTTTTTTTTTTTAAGGGGGTGGGGGGGGGTGGCAGCGTACCCATCGAACCCATCAAGTGTGTTCAACACAGCTACTTAAAAGAAGAACAAATTTGATTCGATCAAATTTCAGTGTTTATTTATTCTATGACAAATAATAATAACAATAATAAGACAATACCACTCATTAGTACTAATAGTTATGAATGCAGTAATTAGTGTTGTCACGATACCAACCGGTACCAACATGTATTTTGATGCCTTTCGGTACTTTTTAATACTTAAATAAATAAGGTGATACATTTGTCATACAAGCTAAGGCCTGATTTATATTGAGATACATAACCTAAACAATATTTTCATCACATACAGCCTGTCTTAACTAGGACCAGTGTCTTTAAATGGTATGTTACCAGTATTTCTAACATATTAAATGGCTAAATGTGTATGTAATAGTTTGTTATTTATAAAGATCATGCATGTTAACTATGCAACCTCTGCCCTTTGAATATGTCAGTTTATTAGAGTTTTTTTGTATGTTCTGTCTAAATACTTTCCAGACGAATCCCTCTCTGTCTTACCTTATTATTAGGTGTAATACCTAGTGTGGCCATTTTGCAGTATGGCGCTAATTCATTAATTGGCCTCTCCTTTTTTGTTTATATCCGAACGTGGATGCTACATGCTAGTAACATGGCGGAGTCAAGTATCCAGTTGAATGAATGTCTGGAGAGCTTTATCGTGCGCGTGTTGTTTTCTCTCTCCAGCTGACACTACCGTCGCCTTTTTGTGCTGAATGCATTATGTGCAATAGATCAACAAACTCATACGGATAATTCTGCTGTCTAATTTTTTAAAGAAAGTTTGCTGCTCGCTGCTTAAATCTCGGACTGGATTGTGGATCTTGTAGGCTCCCTGACTGACGCTGACTGACACTGAATATTTTTTAATGACTATTAGCTCGTCTTTGAACCTTTGCCTGCTAGGGTGTTGGGTTTTGGTAGTGTATTGCAAGACTATTATGAACTGAAACGAACTTTTGGGATGTACAATATATTGCAAAACGTGAAATGTGGTGGTAGCTGCGTGTTTTTTTCTGTTTGATAAGAACTCTATCATGTGTTGCACTTAAAACTATTGAACTATTACTTTTGAAAAGGGTACATGTCATGGGTAAATTACCTGTCATTCCCTGAACTCAGTGTGCAGGTCTGGGTGGCTAAGTTGGAGGTGTTTCCACCTTTAGCCATGCATGTTTTAAAACACCGTTTATACAATGGTGCATCGATCAGCGTCAATTACCTCGTCTTGCTCATTAATTTTTTTTTAGAAGTACTGCCATGTGGCACTTATCGCCCGTGATTTGTCCACAAGTTGCAGCGTGGTGGCAGAAGCTGTGCTCCACTATCTATCTAAGTCAGTACCGGTATACCGTGCAACCCTAGCGGTGATTGAAGAAGGGTTTATATTTATTTATTTATTTATTTTTGAGAGGTGAAAAATTTTGAGAGTGAGAAATACCATGTGTGGCGTGTGAGCGTGTGAACTCGTTCAGATGCGTGTGTCACACTCTCAAAGAGTGAGACTTGAGAACACTGGCAAAGGCTAACTTGCAGGCAAACACTACAGAGTGCTAACTGTCTAAACTGCAAACGCTAACTCACAAGCAAACACTACAAAGTGCTTACTTCCTACACTGCAAAGGCTAACTTGCAGGCAAACACTACAAACTGCTTACTTACTAAACTGCAGTTGCTAACTTGCAGGCAAACACTACAAAGTGCTAACTGTCTAAACTGCAGTTGCTAACTTGCAGGCAAACACTACAAAGTGCTTACTTGCTACACTGCAAAGGCTAACTCACAAGCAAACACTACAAAGTGCTTACTTGCTACACTGCAGTTGCTAAC
>CM059283.1:4282389-4294889 GCA_030347295.1 Setipinna tenuifilis | reverse complement strand
AGATCGTTGCACACTGAAGAAGGCACACGCCGAAACAATCCTGTGAATGAGAAATATGATTGGTGGTTTTAAAAAAAGAATTCAAAGTGTGTGTGTGTGTATGTGTGTGTGTGTGGGTGTGTGTGTATGTGTGTGTGTGTGTGTGCGTGTGTGTGTGTGCATGCGTGTGTGTGTGTGTGTGTGTGCGCGTAGGTGTGTGCGTAGGTGTGTGTGTCTGTGTGTGAATTGATTGTTCTTGTATGTGTTTCCTTTTGGCATGCACATAAACTAGTTCTGCCAGGGTTGCAACTGTGTGGGTTATGCAAACCAAGTGCTAAGAGACTTGTGAAATCCTACTCAATCTCTGCTATAATAGGTAGCTGATCCATCAGGAGTGTTTGTGTGTGTGTGTGTGTGTGTGTGTGTGTGTGTGTGTGTGTGTGTGTGTGTGTGTGTGTGTGCGTGCGTGCGTGTGTGTGTGTGTGTGTGTGTGTGTGTGTGTGTGTGAGAGTGCGTGTGTGTGCGCTCAATCTCTGCTATAATAGGTAGCTTATCAATCTGGAGTGTTTGTGTGTGTGTGCGTGTGTGTGTGTGTGTGTGTGTGTGTGTGTGTGCATGAGTGTGTGTGTGTGTGAGTGCGTGTGTGTGTGCGTGTGTGTGCGCCCTCAGTCTCTGCTACAACAGGTAGCTTATCCATCTGGAGTGTGTGTACGTGTGTGTGTGTGTGTGCTCAATCTCTGCTATAATAGGTACTTTATCCGTCTGGAGATGTCATGTACCCATAGTCAGCAGTGTGTGTGTGTGTGTGTGTGTGTGTGTGTGTGTGTGTGTGTGTGTGTGTGTGTGTGGCCAAGATATCATATACCCATAGTCAGCAGTACTGCACTGACACACTGAAACAGCATTCCAACATGTTTGATCACATTTGTCAAACCTACAGCATTGTTCTATTACTGTTTGGGTCTGTAATTCTTCCCCTGTGTTGAGATCCAAGTAAAAGTATTAAACTGTGTGTGTGTGTGTGTGTGTGTGTGTGTGTGTGTGTGTGTGTGTGTGTGTGTGTGTGTGTGTGTGTGTGTGTGAGTGTGTAAGTGTGTGTGTGTGTGTGAGTGTGTGTGAGTGCGTGAGTGTGTGAGTGTGTGTGTGTGTGTATGTCTGTGTGTGTATGTGTGTATGAGTGTGTGTGTGTGTGTGTGTGTGTGTGTGTGTGTATGTGTGTGTGTTGGCCTGTTACCACTTGTACTGCAAAACTGCTCCCTCTGCCGCCACCAAACACACTCCCTCGTCTCCCTCGTCTCTCTCTCTCTCGCTGGCTGTGTCATGTCCAGCCAAAAGCAGAAATAAAAGCATGTAGTTGTTGTTGGGGTGAGTTTGTTTACTCTGCGCTGCATGGCCATGGTTACGCATACGGCCTCAGCTACGGCTACGGTCGCCTACGGTTACGGTGTCGCCTACGGTTACGGTCGCCGAGGAGCATCCTGGGCACCAACGCTGGTTCACCGCTGAGTGTTTAGTCTGCGCTGCTCTGCGTGGCTATGGTTACGCATACGGTTACGGTGTCGCCTACGGTTACGGTTGCCGGGGAGCATCCTGGGCACCAACGCTGGTTCACCGCTGAGTGTTTAGTCTGCGCTGCTCTGCGTGGCTATGGTTACGCATACGGTTACGGTGTCACCCTCGGTTACGGTTGCCGGGGAGCATCCTGGGCACCAACGCTGGTTCACCGCTGCATGTAAATTAGAGGAGATGGAGTAGCAGATGTAAAGAAGAAACGGTATGGAGGGAGAGAGAGAGAGAGAGAGAGGAAGAGAAAGAGAAATAGAGAGATAGAGTGTACAGGAAGAGAAAGAGAGAGCGCGCGAGAGAGAGAGTACAGAATAATAAAGAGAGAGAAATGGAGAGAGTACAGGACGAGAAAGAGAGAGAGACAGAGAGAGAGACAGTGTGCAGGAACAGAAAGACAGTGTGTACAGTAAGACAAAGACAGCGAGAAAGAGTGTACAGGAAAAGAAAGAGAGAGAGAGAGAAAGAGGGAGAGTGTACAGGAAGAGAAGGAGAGAGACAGAGAGACTACAAGAGGAAGAGAAAGACTACAGGAAAGATGAGAACATCACGTGGTGATGGTGCACCGGTGATAAACCACCACAAATACAAAACCAGCTCAGGCTAACTTTAACTCAGGCTAATTTTAACTCAGGCTAACTCTAACTCAGGCTAACTCTAACTCAGGCTAACTTTAACTCAGGCTAACTCTAACTCAGGCTAACTCTAACTCAGGCTAACTTTAGCTAGGCTAACTTTAACTCAGGCTAACTTTAACTAAGGCTAACTTTAACTCAGGCTAACTTTAACTCAGGCTAACTTTAATTATGTTGCTCACAGATCTTATACGGGCTGCAGGCTAGTGTATATTTAAAACCATAACTCCAGCACTAGAGTGGAAATGCACATTAGACACACACACACACACACGTACACACACACACACTTATCACATACTCTCCAGCCAGGTAGATGAGCTAACACACGCACACTCACGCACACACATGCACACACACACGCATACTCATCATATACACTCCAGCCAGGTAGATGAGCTAACACACATGCACACTCGTGCGCACACACACACACACACACACACACATACTCTCCAGCCAGGTAGATGAGCTAACACACGCACACTCACGCACACACATGCAAACACACACGCACACTCATCACATACACTCCAACCAGGTAGATGAGCTAACACACACACACACACACATGTGCACACACACACACAAATGGTATCCCCAGATATCCAGCACAAGACAGAAAAATGCACCAAGAGTGTGTGTTTGTTGGTGTGTATATGACAGCATATGTAAGACTGTTTATTTGAGAGTGTGTGTTTATTGGTGTGTGTATGACAGAGCGTATGCAAGAGTGTGTATTTGAGAGTGTGTGTTTGTTAGTGTGTGTACAATAGTGCATTTGAGAGTGTGTGTTTGTTGTTGTGTGTAACATAGTGTATTTGAGAGTGTGTTTGTTGTTGTGTGTAAAATAGTGTGTTTGAGAGAGAGTGTGTGTGAGTTGTTGTGTGTAAAATAGTGTATTAGAGAGTGTGTTGTGTGTAAAATAGGGTATTGGAGAGTGTGTGTTGTGTATAAAATAGTGTATTTGAGAGTGTGTGTTGTGTGTAAAATAGTGTATTTGAGAGTGTGTGTGTCGTTGTTGTGTGTAAAATAGTGTATTTGAGAGTGTGTGTGTTGTGTGTGAGTCCCAGAGAGTGCGATGAGGATGGGAGCGGTGTCCAACTGGAGGCTGTGTCAGGCTCGGAACACCCGCTGTTGCCGTTGGCAACTCCTCTCGTTCTAGAATGCCTGGAATCTCGCTGGCGGTTTTCAGACGGTCGTGACATCAGCGTGTTTTTTTGTCTTGTGCTGGACCTCTGGGGATACCATTTGTGTGTGTGTGTGTGTGTGTGTGTGTGGTTGTGTGTGTGTGTGTGTGTGGTTGTGTGTGTGGTTGTGTGTGTGGTTGTGTGTGTGTGTGTGTGTGTGTGTGTGTGTGGTTGTGTGTGTGGTTGTGTGTGTGTGTGTGTGTGTGTGTGTGTGTGTGTGTGTGTGTGTGCTCGTGTACATAGACATGTATGAGTGTAGACCTGACACACTTGCATTCTCACATATGCCAATTTTTTTTTTTTCAGTGTGTGTGTCTGTTTGTTTGTGTATGTGTGCCTGTGAGTATGTATGTGTGTGTATTTGTGTGTGTGTGTGTGTGTGTGTGCATTTATGTGTATGTGTGTGCATGTGAATGTGTGTGTGTGTGTGTGTGTGCTTGTGAATGTGAATGTGTGTATGTGTGTGTGTGTGTGTGTCTGTGAGTGTGTGTGTGTGTGTGTGTGTGTGTGTGTGTGTGTGTTTATGTGGCTCCATCATGTGCCAGCAGCGTGTTTGGGTTTGTCTGCACTCCGCCTGGCTCTCCTCCTAGTCACACACGCACCCAGCCAATCCCATCTTCCTGCTCGGGCAAACTGACACCTCTGTCAGCCAATCAGCAGCAGAGGAGCAGGGAGGTGAATCTTTGGCGAGCCAATCAGCTGCGGAGGAGCTAGGGGGAGGTCCTTGGAACAGGCTATCTGACCTATTTGCAGCTTGGCAGCTGGTTCCTTTTTCCCAAAATGCCTTGCTGCTGCTCGGAGAGGAGGAAGAGAGGAGACGCTGGGCATTAGAGCAGGTTCCTCTCCAAACACACACACACACACACACACACACACACACATACACATGCGCACAAACACACACACACACACACACACACACACACACACACACACACACATGCGCACACACACACACACACACACACACACACACACACACACACATGCGCACAAACACAATATCACACACACACACACACGGGCAAGACCCAAATCCCCAAAGGGCTCCCTGAGACTGAGGCCAGACACACACACACACACACACACACTTGCGCACACACACACAATCGTACATACACACATCAACATACATACACATACACATACACTAACATACATACACACAAACACACACACACACAGGCAAGACCCAGCTCCCCAAAGGGCTTCTGGAGTCTGGGGCCAGAACTAAGATATTTTTCTCACCCACACACACACACACACACACACACACACACACACACACACACACACACATACACAAATAGGCTGAGCCTGCAGGTTTTCCTTGGCGCTGGGTGCTTAGGGATTATTTGCTCTGGATGTGATGTGGATGGGAAGATGAGGGATTTGCATGTTTCCTGTGTGTGTGTGTGTGTGTGTGTGTGTGTGTGTGTGTGTAGGGTGTGTGGGCAGGGGAATACCGGATCCACGCCAAGCTACAGTAAAACTAGAGCTCTGCTCATGTGTGTGTGTGTGTGTGTGTGTGTGTGTGTGTGTGTGTGTGTGTTTCTCATAAATCTCGGCCACTCTGGTCAGTTGAGTGTGTCCATCCCACAGCTGTATGTGACCTGGTGTGTTAATGGCATGATGGACAAGTGTGTGTGTGTGTGTGGGGGGGGGGGGGGTGTGTGTCACTGTGTGTGTGTGTGTGTGTGACTGTGTGATAATGTCCACTCTGTGTCCTGTTTGTGCCACTGTCACATGTTCTCCTCAATGTCTCATCTTTGTGTCGCTGTGTGATGTTGGTCTAATTCTATCGTGGTTATGTGACTATGTGATGTTGGTCTTATTGTATCAATGTTATGTGACTATGTCATGTTTGTGTCATTGTGTGATGTTGGTGTTGTTGTGTCGTGGCTATGAGATTATCTCATCTTTGTGCCATTGCGTGATGTTGGTCTGATTGTATTGTGCACACACACACATGCACATGAACATGCACATGCACATGCGACTATCATGTTTGCGTCCTTGTGTGATGTTGGTGTTGGGGTGTCGTGGTTATTGCGTTGGTCTGATTGTATTCTGATTATGCCACTATCTCATCTTTGTGTCCTTGTGTGATGTTGGTGTTGTTGTGTCGTGGCTATGAGACTATCTCACGTTTGTGCCGTTGCGTGATGTTGGTCTGATTGTATTGTGGTTATGCGACTATCATGTTTGCGTCCTTGTGTGATGTTGGTATTGGGGTGTCGTGGTTATGTGACTAGGAAGCCGCACTCTGAGGCCGCTGGGCCAAAACGTCTGTCTTCATGCTGACCCATTAAACAGAGAACAAGAACGATAACCGAGAGTGTGGCTTCCTATCTACAAGTATACTATTTCCAGTTGCCCGCACCCGAAGACGCTGATAAAAAACTTTTGGAGTTGAAAAAGTGGTTATGTGACTGTCATCTTTGTGTCATTGCATGATGTTGGTGTTATTGTGTCGTTGTTATGTGACTATCTCACGTTCGTGTCGTTGTGTAATATTGGTGTTATTGTATTGTGGTTATGTGACTTATGTAATTAAATATGGCTGCTATCAGGGCAACAGATGCCACAGATGTTCGTTCAGACGAAACACAGGAAGAGACTTCTCAGCACTGGAGGAGATAAAACATCACTTCCTCTTTTGGGATACTTGTGTGGTCAGTTGGTGGGGGCCAAACAGGAAGTGGATAAGAGGAAGTGAAACGGTGGTTTCCCCTATGACATTCCGCCCCCAAAGGTTCAACCTCCGCGCACCCCCTAAAGTCCCCCCCCCCCCCCAAAGTCTGTGTCTATGTTCTACCGAGTACCTCCTGCACCACAGGAAGCTTGCTATAACAATTCATATTTTTGCGTAATAATTATTGCATAAAGACATGTGAACACATGTTATGTGGTGGTACCTATGCTAGAGTCTGTTGGATTGTAATGGGGGTAGTTTGAATGTAATATCTTTTTTTGCATTGATGTCTGTACCTGAATGATATCTTTATACTGATGCATGCTTTAAGCACCCCTTCACAGATATACAGTATGTCACAAAAGTGAGTACACCCCTCACATTTTGCAAATTTCCTTTTCCCTGAAAATAACTCAACACGCAACCATTAATGTCTAAACCACAACAAAGGAGAGTACAAAAATATGAGGGGTGTACATACTGTATTTTGTGCCCCCTTGAATTGATCCGAGTACCCCCAGGGATACCTGTAGCCCAGTTTGGCAAGCACCGCTCTCTGGAAACAGCTTGTTGTCAGTGTGGTCTGAGTGTTTTGATTTCTGCTGATGCTGTGGTTGTTGTGGCTGAATATACTGCATACTAAGGGTCTGGTCTGTTGTGTAGGACTAGGTGTTGATATCCCAGTAGATACCTAAGGCACCGAACTTCACTGCATACTAGAATACTAAGGTTTGTGTATAGTAGTCTTTGCTGCATACTAAGGGTTTGATATAGTAATCTTCACTGTACACTAATAGTGCCACTTTTTCGCCAGGTAGAAGAGTTAAGCGGTGACATTGCCTGTATTCGGTGAACAGGTAGAACCCGGTAAGGTGGAATATGTGGCACTGGATTGTAGCCCCTGAATCCAGCTTGGCCATCAGTGGAAAACACACCAGGCAGAGGTCTCGTCAGAACCGCAGCCATGACAACATGGAACACACACTGGGACCACTCATGTCAAACTTGTCTAATTCAATCTGAACTGTGTCAACAATGGAAAAGATTATTTCAGATTCAGATCTGTTTTTCTCTCTATCTGTCTCTGCATCTTTGTCTTTCTCTAACAAACAGAGGTAGGATCTATGAAAACAAGCCAATTGGCTGTTGCTGGATTCCGAATGGTGATGATGTCAAGCTGTCCTGTGTGGGGCATAGGCCTTGTTTGTGATGTGGTTCTGTCGGGTCTTGTAGTCTGAGCGGTACCAGAATCGGACCTGATGGTTTGTTGATGCGTGCTGTGGAATATTGTATTCCAGTTTGGCTGTGCTGTAGAGTGTTGTGTGGTCCTGAAGGATGTGATTGGTTGCTCATTGGTGTTCTGGAATCTTTGGGTTCTAGAATGTTATGATGTCACAGACGTGGCATGTGGCTGTGGTAGTTTTGAGTTTTGATGATGAATGTCTCAGGGCAGAGAAGCATATGTCTCCTCTCTTTTCCTCTCCTGTCCTCTTCTTTCCTCTCCTCTCCTCTCCTCTCCTCTCCTCTCCTCTCCTCTCCTCTCCTCTCCTCTCCTCTCATGTCCTCTCCTCTCCTGTCCTCTCTTCGCTTCTCCTCTCCTGTCCTCGTTTCCCCTCTCCCCTCCTCTGCCCTCCTCTCCCCTCCTCTCCCCTTGTCTCCTCTCCTCTCCTCTCTTCTCTCCTAATGTAGCTGTCTGTCTGTGTCTGTCTATCTATCTGTCTATCTATCTGTCTGTCTGTCTGTCCGTACGTCCGTCTGGCTGTCGGGCTTTTTTCATCTCTCTCTCGCTCTCTCTGTCTGTCTCTCTCTCTCTCCCTTTCTCTCTCTCTCTCTCCCTCTGTGTGTGTGTGTGTATTTTGTGCGCCCTGCTTACTGCAGTATCCTCAAGTCTCCGCTGCTGTCCTGGATTGTCCTCTCCGCCTTCCCATCATGCATTGCAGTGAGCCAGCGTTCTGTCAGGACGGTGCAGCCTGCCTCTGCTGATGAGGACACACACTAACTTAGACCACCACGCACACACACACACACACACACACACACACACACACGCACACACAGAGACTAAAAACACCCCAAATCCTTCCTCTACCCTTATAATGTGTGTGTGTGTCTGTGTGTGTGTCTGTGTGTGTCTGTTTCTGTGTCAGTGTGTGTGTGTGTGTGTGTGGCTGTGTGTGTACGTGTCTGTGTGTGTGGTAAACTTTTGTCCTTATACACACAGAATAACAAATCCTGAAGCGCTGCATCTGGGAGGGAGGGTGATGTGTGTGTATTTTTTTGTGTGTGTAGCTGTGTGCGTGTAGCTGTGTGTGTGTGTGTGTATGTGTGTAGCTGTATGTGTGTGTGTTTGTGTTACTGTGTGTGTTTGTATGTGTTCCTATTTTGTTAGTGAGTAAGTTTGTGTGCGTGTTCGTATTAATGTGTGTGTGTATTTGTGTTTGTTTATGTGTGTATGTGTGTGTGTGTGGGGAGACAGAGAGCATGGAGAGAATGATGGAGGGAGAGAGAGAATGATGGAGGGGGAGAGAGAATGATGGAGGGGGAGAGAGAGAGAATGATGGACAGAAAGAGAGAGAGAGAATGATGGAGAGAGAGAGAGAATGATAGAGGGAGAGAGAGAGAGAATGATGGACAGAAAGAGAGAGAGAATGATGGAGGGAGGGAGAGAGAGAATGATGGAGGGGAAGAGAGAGAGAATGATGGAGGGAGAGAGAGAGAAAATGATGGAGAGAGAGAATGATGGAGGGAGAGAGAGAATCATGGAGAGGGATAGAGATTGATGGAGGGAGAGAGAGAGAGAGAGAGAGAAAAGAAAGAAGTGCTCAGTTGGGCCAAATCTCATTAGCAGAGTTGTAGACCAGTCAGAGGAACTAACCCTAGGTGTGTGTGTGTGTAGACCAATAAGAGAGAGAGACACTGGTGTGTGTGTGTTTAGACCAGTGGTTCCCAAACTTTTCTGCTGGGGCCCTCCTTATGGACCTCAGAATATTTTCGCCCCCCCCCCCGTTTTTTGTCTATTAATGTTGCCAAAATTTACTTTGAAATTCACAGAAACAGTACAAATACACTCAATAACCATACAAATAAGTGAATACTAACCAATTCAAACTTATTCAAAGTGTCTATGTGCAACACCACTGTTTTAACCATTTCAACTTCAACCGCCTCTCCCCTCCACGCCCCCCCTGCAATACCTCCGCGCCCCCCTAGGGGGGCGTGCCTCCCACTTTGGGAACCACTGGTTTAGACCAATGAGAGATAGAGAGAGAGATACTAATGTGTGTGTTTGAACCAATCAGAGAGAGAGACAGTGTTTAGTCCAATCAGAGATACACACTATTTAGTGTGTGTTTAGAAGGTGACAGTGCTGTCACTGCCATGTAATAGGTGTCAGATCAGCACTGTCACTCTCCTTAAAGATCGTGTGCATGCATACACACACACACACACACTCACACACTTGCCCATTCATGCACACACATACACACATGCGGACATGCATGCATGAGCTGTGTCATTGTGCATGCAAGTGTACACAGACATACACACACACACACACACATGCGCATACACTCACACAGTCGCACATGCACATGCATGCATGCATACACACACACATGCACACACACACACACACACACACACACACACACACACACATACATGCATGCATTCATACACACAGCCACACACACACACACTCACACACTCGCACAAACATACACACATGCACATGCACATGCATCCATGCATACACACACATGTGTACATGCATGCACACACACACATGCACATGCATGTACACACACACAAACATGCACATGCATGCACACACACACACACACACACACACACACACACACACACACACATGCACGCACATTGTGTCTCTCCCACCCTGACGTGTGCTGCTTATTGCCTTGTTTACTCCTCGTATGACAAATTGTTTTGGGATGTTGTCTGTCATCATTTCTCCGTCTGTCTCAGATTTCTCCTTCTTGCAGTCTCGCCTCAGACTAACCCATCATCATGATTGTGTGTGTGTGTGTGTGTGTGTGTGTGTGTATTGTGGCCTGGGCCCTACATTGCAAAGTTTTAAGGACATGAGAAGAGCTTCAGATCCACACCAGTGGCTTGTGTGTGTGTGTGTGTGTGTGTGTGTGTGTGTGTGTGTGTGTGTGTGTGTGTGTGTGTGTGTTGTGGTCTGGGCCCAACAATACAGAGTTTTTTAGCTCATGAGAGGAGCTTCAGATCCACACCAGTGGCCTGTTTGCGTGTGTGTGTGTGTGTGTGTGTGTGTGTGTGTGTGTGTGTGTGTGTGTGTATGTGTGTGTGTGTATGGCTGCGGCTGCTCACAGCTTCTCATATTTCTGAGTGTGTGTGTGTGTGTGTTCCATAGCTCCTTGTGTGTGTGTGTGTGTGTGTGTGTGTGTGTGTGTGTGTGTGTCACAGCTCCTCATATTTAGCCCCAGACACACACACACACTCAGACACACACACACACACACACACACACACACACACACGGGGCTTTCCACCTTTACGGATAAACACATGCTTTTATATAAACCCTATTATGTCCTCTGCCACATGCCTCTGCCACACACACACACACACACACACACACACACACACACACACACACCTCTGCCACATGAGAGAGAGAGCGGCCATTCAGCATAGTGGGCACATGACATCACGGGCCGCTAATGATAGCGGATGCTAGTAGATGCTAGTGGATGGCGGCGCTAAAGCTAGTCGATGCTAGTGGATTGTTGTGGATGTATAGGGGCCGCTAAAGTTAGTGGATGCTAGTAGATGGTTATGGATGGGGTAGCTAAAGCTAGCCGATGCTAGGTGGTGGTTATGTATGTATAGGGGGCGCTAACGCTAGTGGATGGTTGTGTATGTATAGGGGGCGCTAATGCTAATGGATGGTTATGTATGTATGTATAGGGGGCGCTAATGCTAGTGGATGCTAGTGCGTGGTGATGTATGTATAGGAGGAGCTAAAGCTAGTGCATGCTAGTAGATGGTGATGTATGTAACGCTAGTGGATGCTACAAGTCTGTGTGCATATGTGTGTGTGTGTGTGTGTGTGTGTGTGTGTGTGTGTGTGTGTGTGTCTGTGCCTGTCTCTTACTCTCTTTTAGAGTCATACTGCCAATGGGTGTGTAAATGTTCTGCAAAATTGCGAAAGCCCAAAGTACGGCCCAGAATGAGTAACCGTCTTCTCTACTGACTTCACCGTAAACACCTCGTTAGAGTTTTATGCTTTTCCTCATTTTGATCGGATACGAGATGACGTCCCTTTGGACTGCAGCTATGGAGTTTGGGAGAAAAAGGAAAGTTTGGAGGGAAAAGGCCACTTTAGAAGTGCCAGTAAGTCATTTGCACACAGTGCATAGTGCAGAGTGCAGTCACTTTGGACTTCTGTGTTCAATCACACACCAGAAGAACGCTGTGGCTGCCATGGCTGCCACCAATGAGAGCACAGTAGTAGTCAAGCTGACCAATCAGAACCCACTAGAATGGGTGGGCGGTTGCTAAGACAACATGCTTACAGTGCCAAGTGAGATCATGTGGTTTCATAGTATTAGGTTTTTTTAATCACTTAATTGAATTATTGATGTATTTTTAGGATGCTGTTAATTTAGCCGAATCAAAATCGTAAAAATGTGCGATTGAGCATATGAGAGATAGTCTGTCTATCTGTGTTTGTGTCTTTCTGTGTACTTTGGAGTGTGTGTGTGTGTGTGTGTGTGTGTGTGTGTGTGTGTGTGTGGCGAGTGGAATGATCGCATGATCTTATAGCAATAAAACTGAAATTGAGGACATGGCCAGCAGTAGTGTCCTTCATAACCTCACCCTACACTACACAGGGGACAACTGTAGCTCTTGTTGTGTGTGTGTGTGTGTGTGTGTGTGTGTGTGTGTATGGCCAGCAGTAGTGTCCTTCCTAACCTCACCCTACCCTACACGGGGGACAACTGTAGCTTTTGTGTGTGTGTGTGTGTGTGTGTGTGTGTGTGTGTGTGTGTGTGTGTGTGTGTGTGTGTGTGTGTGTGTGTACAGCAGTAGTGTCCTTCCTAACCTCACCCTACCCTACACGAGGGACAACTGTAGCTCTTGTTGCCACGGCGACACGTTCATGTGAGGAGCCTCGTCTCTCTCTCTCTCCGCAGGCCTCCGGGCTGTGGCTGCTTTCCCAGAATTCCTTGTGCTTTCTAGAAAACTCTTCTGTTCTATTACTATTACTGTTCTGTTCAGATTTGGGTTTGACCACGTGGAAAGTTTAGTGTTTCTTTTTTAGTGTTCTCCTTCTCTCCAGACTTGTCCCAAAGATGCCAGGGGAGTCCAGGCCGTGTAATTTTCTGCATTGGTGAAAGACCAAAAGCATTTCGTTAAGTTTAGAGTTTCGTTAAGTTTAAGTTTAGA
>CM059283.1:4274889-4277389 GCA_030347295.1 Setipinna tenuifilis | reverse complement strand
GTTCATTGTTGTTTCTTGTTGTTCATTGCCATTTCTTATGTAATTGGTTTGAGTATAGTGTGGGTGTTTATTTGTGTGCCTTCTAGACAGTGCCTACTACGCCACCGTTACAGTAGAAACACACACACACACACACACACACACACACATTCATGTTTGTGCCATTTCTTATGTAACTGGTTTGAGTATAAGTGTGGCTGTTCATGTGTGTGTCTACTACACCACCGCTACACTAGAAGCTTCTTAGCAAGCTAGCCAGACCATGCTACTACACGGCAGCCATCTTGCCTGACCTTTCACCTTTCACCTTTGGACTTTGTTTATTTTTTGAACCTCGTGGTGACTTATGGGATAGCATAGCATAGTGTAGCATAGTTCTACTAAAGCCTGCTTATATGCTACTTTGTGGCTTTCTTTCATTTTTGCCTACTACACAGAAAAGTCATTGAACTATTTGGATAGAGGGTGTGTGTGTGTGTGTGTGTATGTGTGTGTGTGTGTGTGTGTGTGTGTGTGTGTGTGTGTGTGGAGATTTTGAGGATGTGAGATCAGCTTTTTGAAAATGTATGAGACTTTATATCTTTACAGCTGTTAAGCTTGTGTGGGTGGTCTGTCTCAACATCCAAGTGCAGGTGGAGTTTGTGTAATCAGATGACGGTCAGAGACCTGGCCTACTCCGCTACACTAGGTGGCGCTGTAGTCCTTTCAACAAGTGGTGTTAGAACTACTTCCGGTTGATGGCTACTAAATAAAGAAAATAAACAAACTATCTGGCGGCATACAAACAAAGATGGCTTTTGAGGAGTTTGACAGAGCAGCGTTCACGTATATGCTGTGCCCGTATGAACGAACAAACAGTGTTTTGTTGATACATGCTCAGTACGCAAATCTGATATGATAGCGTGCACAAGGCTGCACCAAACGGATTAACATCGGCTTAAGGCTGGCGTTCCTATCGGATTCGCCAATCCAGCCCCTTTACGATCTGTAGCCTGTGCACATGAATTCAATACGGTTCCAATCCATTTAAGTCAGATTAAGGTCGTCCATGTGCATGCAGTGATTGAGTTGACATCTGACTGGAGGGACTGCTCCTTGCTCTTCCTGGTAAGCTGACTGTCTATGCTGATGATGCTACTATGGTGATGAGGAATGATAATGACATCTTGGATTCATCATCTCGTTTGGAATCTTTTGGGATCTTCAGAAAGGCTACGTCAGCCAGCGTTAATTGGAGCAAATGTACAAATGTACCTCCCCCCTGCTGGTTAGCTGGCCGCACACCCAACCCAGCCATTGCAGCTGCCTCAGCAGAGTGTGTGTGTGGGGAGGGGAGGGGTTTAAAGTCCTCGGGGTGGTCTTGGGTTATGAGATAATTTTTAGAGACCTGGCCGACTGCGCTACTGTAGGTGGCGCTGTAGTCCTTTCAACAGGTGGTGTTAGAACTACTTCCGGTTGATGGCTACTAAATAAAGAAAGTAAACAAACTATCTGGCGGCATACAAACAAAGATGGCGTTCGAGGAGTTTGACAGAGCAGCAGTGACGTATATGTTGTGCATTCTGCTGTTTGGAAGTCCGTATGAACAAACAAACAGTGTTTTTGGTTTCGTTGATACATGTACAGTAGTTGGTTTGGGGTCTGAGATATATATGAGCAAAAACTGGGAGGGGCTGATAGATAAAGTTAAGGGAGGGCTGCACAAATAATAATAATAATAATAATAATAACCTTTACTTGTACAGCACAGTTCATACATACAAGATGCAGCTCAAGATGCTTTACAGTTTGGCAAGGTCACAAACAAGACAGCATTTCTTGCAGACCAATGGCATCGGAGGTGGAGGTGATGGTAGAGGTGGTAGTCTTCCTCCACAGATGTGTTGTGGGTAACACCTTAGCAGCCTCGATGCTGTGTCATCTCTCACTCTCTCATGCACTCTCACACACTCACACACTCTCAGATTCTTTGTTTGCTTATGAGCCCAGCTGATGTAAACCTTCCCTCTCTGTCACTGACACACACACACACACACACACACACACACACACACACACACACACACACACACACACACACAGTACACATTCTGGTGAGCCTGCTAATCCAAGTTCATTGTTGTTTCTTGTTGTTCATTGCCATTTCTTATGTAATTGGTTTGAGTATAGTGTGGGTGTTTATTTGTGTGCCTTCTAGACAGTGCCTACTACACCACCGTTACAGTAGAAACACACACACACCCACACACACACACACACATGACGGTGCTGGGTCTCCCCCAAGGAACTCATGGAGCTGGGTCCCCCAAAGGAACTTGTGAGGCAGATCCAAAAAGAATTTGTGAACTTTTTTTGTGAACTTTTTTTGGAACGGGTACCTCCTGGGGTTCTGATAGATAAAGTTAAGGCACAGGGTGACGGTGCTAGGTCCTCCCAAGAAACTGATGGGGCAGACTCAAAAAGAGTTCAAAAAGAACTTTTTTTGGGAACGGGTAACACT
>CM059283.1:4267389-4269889 GCA_030347295.1 Setipinna tenuifilis | reverse complement strand
CAAACATAAACTATCTCCGGGTGTGCAGAAGACATCTGAGTATGACTTGTGAAGTTAAGAGCATGTGTGTGTTTGTCTGGGGTGTGTGTGTGTGTCTGGAGTGTGCGTGTGTGTATGCATCTTTAACATATCTAATAAATATAAACTCTAAATTTAAACTACCTCCACGTGTGCGGAGGCCAACTTGCAGTCAGTCTTTTGAGTGTGTGTGTGTGTGTGTGTGTATATGTATCTGTATGCTTGTGTGTGTGTGTGTGTGTGTGTGTGTGTGTGTGTGTGTGTGTGTGTGTGTGTGTGTGTGTGTGTGTCTCTGTCTATGTCTCCAGTGTGTGTGTGTGTGTGTGTGTGTGAACCACTTTGCCCAATAATTGGATCTTTTCAGGGGTCCAGGCATCAGAAGCATAACTATCAGCTAATCATGTGCTTTCAAACAGGAAGCACACCTATGAACCAATCATGTGATTTCAAACAGGAAGCACACCTATTGTCCAATCATGTGCTCTCAAACAGGAAGAGCATCTGTCGGCCAATCATGTACTTTCAAACAGTGAGCACATCTATGGACCAATCATGTGCTTTCAAGCAGGAAGTATAGCTATGGACCAATCATGTGCTTTCAAACAGGAAGTACTGTATAGCTATGGACCAATCATGTGCTTTCAAACAGGAAGTACTGTATAGCTATGGGGCAGTTAGTGACTCAGGGTGAGACCTACCAGGTACCAGGTTCAAAACATTATTTTGTGGGCCTATGGCTTAAAATGTTTCATTCGGCCCTTTATTTTTAAAAGATTAAAATAGATCTTATTTGCACTAATCCCTTTTAAATCCTCATTAAAGTTATTCTATTTACTTGTAAATACATGTTATCTGTCCATTTAATCTCTTCCTGCATTTATTCAGGTGAAGCACTTTGAGATCCCTCTGTGTGTTAATGGTGCTTTATAAATACACTTGTCTTGCCCTAGCAAACCACCTGAGCAAACACACATGCACGCACGCACACACATGCGTACACACACACACACACACACACAGTGTGTGTATGGTGTGTGTGTGTTTCAGTGTGTGTGTGTGTGTGGTTGATCATGCCACTCCCTCTGTTGGTAGGAGAATGTTCTGGCACCACACCCCTCCCGGCTCTCTTCCAAAATTCCTCTCCCCCTGCAGGGCTAAGGCGGGCTTTGGGTTAGGGACGGGTGTGTGTGTGTGTGTGTGTGTGTGTGTGTGTGTGTGTGTTCTTTTTTATGGGTGTGTGTGTGTGTCTGTCTGTCTGTACATTTGTATGACTATTTGTATTTGTGTGTGTGTGTGTGTGTGTGTGTGTGTGTGTGTGTGTGTGTGTGTGTGTGTGGACGTGCGTAAATGTGTATGTGTATGTGTTGCTGTATGATTTTCTGTAAGTCTATGAGTAGATGTGTGTGTGTGTGTGTGCATGTGAGTGCATGTGTGTTTGTGTGTGAGAGAGGAAGAGTGGAGAGAGAGAGAGAGAGAGAGAGAGAGAGGGGAAAGTTGGAAATCATTTGGAACTTGCAAGACAGATTGTCATGATGTACTTAATACCATGTCTGATGTGCGTGTCTGCGTGCATGTGTGTACGTGCTTGTGTGCGTGTGTGTGTGTGTGTGTGTGTGTGTGTGTGTGTATGTGTTTGTCCATGTGTGACTGTGTATGTGAACACAGCATGTTTATTGCCTGGGAAAAGTGAAGCCCAGCTGGAAGAAGTAGATCTTGGCACTGTGTGTGTGTGTGTGTGTGTGTGTGTGTGTGTATGTCTGTGTGTATGTCTGTGTGTATGTCTGTGTGTGTGTCTGTGTGTGTGTGTGTGTGTGTGTGTGTGTGCATATGCTTGTATCTAGTGTGTGTTTGTTACAGCAGCACCATTGAGAGAGAGAGTCTAAAAGAAGGTGTGTGTGTGTTGGTATGTGTGCGTGTGTGTGTGTGTGTGTGTGTCTTACCCTTGGCAACAGTGTGTGAGGTGTTCTACAACTTCTGATGCCTTAAAAATAAGATATGATATGTCCGAAAAAGTAAAGAGACAGCGAGAGAGAGAAAGAGAGAGAGAGAGAGAGAGAGAGACACACACACACACAGAGGAGGGGGGGTAAGAGAGAGAAGGTGGTAAGGGGGTTGGGGGTCGGGGATGGGGGAAGGTAGTAAAGGGATGGGGGATGGGGGGAGGTGGTGTTTGTGTGTGTGTGTGTGTGTGTGTGTGTGGTGGTGGGGGGGGGGCGGTACAGGGATCATTGGAGGCCTGTGGCTTTTCCAAGAAATGTCGGCAGGAAAACATTTCTGTTTGTGTGACAGCCAAGCACATGGCTTACACAGGGAGAGAGAGGGGGGGAGCGGAGCCAAACCACTAACACCCCCCAACACACACACACACACACACACACACACACACACACACACACACACACACACATACACTCTCTCTCTCTCTCTTTCTCTCTCTGTCTCTCTCACACACACACACACACACACACACTCTCTCTCTCTC
>CM059283.1:4249889-4252389 GCA_030347295.1 Setipinna tenuifilis | reverse complement strand
TAAACACACATACAGAAATATACTGTACATCCACACTTATACATGCACAGACGCACACACACACAATCCTCTCGGGACGGTCGGGAATGTCGATTGCAGATCAGCGTCTTCTTCTCCCACTGGGACAGAATGGGAATTCCGAGTGCAGATCCCAAGCTAAACACCCCTGGGATGAAGACGGAATGTTCAGGCTTTTTCACTTTACGTCGTAAATTTCTCTTCCTGCGGAATCCCACAGACGCACTCTGAAGTCTGCTGGAATGCCCCGCCCCCCCCCCCCCCCCACCCTACACACACACACACACACACACACACACACACACCCTACCCCCCCTCCCTGCCCCAGCGGGGAGACTGAGGCTGAGGCTGAGGCACTGGGTTCATGTGTGTGGGGAGTGAGCTGTTTTCGACGACTCGTTAAAATAGACTCGCTCACATCTGTGCGCTCAGCCACAATTTACAGGCTGATTTGACGAGATAATTACTGAAAAGCGCTGTATTTAAACTTGCACTGATACTAAGAAATAAAAATAAAATAATAAATACATTTTTAAAAATATAGATAAAATATCGCATCGGATCGAGAATTGTATCGTATGATGATCTTGTGTATCGGAATCGGGTTAAAAAAAACGATATGTCGATACATATCAATACAGATAAAAAAAATGAAGTATCGGTATTAAAAAATGTGCATATCGATACTGTAATAATGGGTCTCTCTCAGTAGATGCGGGTGTCATTATTTATATATATAAACACTGGCTGGCTACACATGGGCGAGTTATAAGGGTTATTCTCCCCTTAGTCATTTCATAAACAAGCAAAACTTGCATTGATACTAAATAAATAAATAAATACATTTAAAAAAATATATAAAAATATCGATATTGTGTGTGGACAGTCCCATTCTCAGGGTACCTCAGTGTGTGTGTGTGTGTGCGCGTGTGTGTGTGTGTGTGTGTGTGTGTGCGTGTGGGGACAGCACCATGCTCAAGGTGGATTCTCATGCTTTTGAGGGGATTCGAACCTGTGACTATCTGATCACAAGTCCGTTACCTTAACCGCCAGGCCCCACCCATTTAGGCACAGGAGGAGGGATGAGGAACACTTTTATAGTATAATTTGATTGGCTGACGTCCCAGTGAGGGAGGGGTGACTGACACTTAGTGTAATTTGATTGGCTGACGTCCCAGTGAGGGAGGGGAGCTGGTCTAAGCAAGTGTGCATGACTGTAATGATGGAGGAGGAGGAGGAAGGCTAACTCCACGTTAGAGTGGACAATAAAGTCTGTGGTTTGGACTGGGATGGGATGTCCAACAAGCCCACGGGGACCAAATGGACACATTTTTTAAAGTATATTTTTTGGGCTTTTTTGTCTTTATTGTGATAGGACAGTGCAGAGCAGGACAGGGTCAAGTGAGTGGGAGAGAGAGAGAGATGGGGTAGGGTTGGGAAATGACCCAGGCCAGATTCAAACCTGGGTCCCCATGGGCACTTGCCCATTCATGGTCCAGGTGCTCTACACACAGCACCCCCCGAAATGGACACATATTTTTGGCCATACAGTGTATTGATATAAGTATGTTTGTATGGATGTACATGTTATAATGACCTTATAACTATATAGAAAACTTGTTTTGGGAAAACCTTTCGTGCAGCTTTGAAATTACTTTCACCTAATCTCTTTCTCACATACTCACATACTCACGCACGCACGCACACACACACACACACACACACACACACACACACACACACACACACACACGTATGCAGTGCATTGCAATGTACTTGTTTGCACACACACACAGACTGAGTTTACCTGTTTCAGTTTCTTACAGCTACTACCAGGACAGAGTTGATTACATATTTTTTCATGTTAGTTCCACTCTTGTTTTTCTCTTTTTCTTCTTCTTTTTGTTTCCTTCTCTCTCTATCTTCTCTCTCTCTCTGTCACTCTCCTTCTCTTTTTCTCTCTCTCTCTCCCTCTCCCTCTGTCTCACTCTCCCTCTCTCATTCTCCCTCTCGTTCTCTCTCTCTCTCTTACTCCCTCTCTCGCTCCCTCTCTCTCTCTCTCTCTCTCTCTCTCTCTGGTGTTCTTTCTCTCTCTCGCTCCCTCTCCCTCTCTCTCTCTCTCTCTGGTGTTCTTTGAGAGGCATGAAATGTAGTAATGAGAAATGCATTATGCCTCTTCCTCGCCCCCCTCTCTCTCCCTCTCATCTCTCACTCCCTCTCTCTCTCTCTCGCTCTCTCCCTCCCTCTCTTTCTCTCTCTCATTCTCCCTCTTTTTCTCTCTCCCCCCCCTCTCTCTCCCTCTCTCTCTCTCTCACTCCCTCTCTCTCTCTCTCCCTCTCTCTCTCTCTCTCTCTCCCCTCTCTCTCTCTCTCTCTGGTGTTCTTTGAGAGGCATGAAATGTAATAATGCGAAATGCCTTCTGTCTCATTCTCCCTCTCTTTCTCTCTCTCCCCCTCTCCCTCCTCCTCTCTCTCTCTCTCTC
>CM059283.1:4219889-4242389 GCA_030347295.1 Setipinna tenuifilis | reverse complement strand
TAATGATGCCTAACCGCCCGCCAGAAGCATCACATGGACTGGCGCCACGGCAACGCCGCTGTGCTTTGATCTAGATCACGCCTACCATTTATAATCTAGAGCACGCATAACCATTTATAATCTAGTAATCTACAGAGCGCACAACGATTTATTATCTAGTAACGTATAGCACGCATAACCATTTATAATCTAGAGCACGCATAACCATTTATAATCTAGTAATCTACAGCACGCATAACGATTTATAATCTAGAACACGCATAACCATTTATAATCTAGCAATCTACAGCACTCATAGCCATTTATAATCTAGTAATCTAAAGCACGTGTAACATTTTTAATCTAGTAATCTAAAGCACGTGTAACATTTTTAATCTAGTAATCTAAAGCACGCGTAACATTTTTAATATAGTAATCTAAAGCACACATAACATTTTTAATCTAGTAATCTAAAGCACGCATAGTGATTTATAATCTAGTAATCTACAAAATGCATGACATGCATAATCTAGTAATCTAGAGCATCGATTTCTAATCTAGTAATCTACACACACATTTTTAATGTGGTAATCTACAGTACACCTCACATTTTTATTGTAGCTAAAGCACGCGTAACATTTTTAATCTAGTAATCTAAAGCATTCATATCAATTTTTAACCTAGCAGTCTGAAGAAATGGGTTTTGTCCTGTGGTCTAAAAGTACTAATCTGACTAGTCTAGTGTAAGACTGATGTGAAACATGTGTAATGGCTTTGACTCTAGTGTGTGTGTGTGTGTGTGTGTGTGTGTGTGTGTGTGTGTGTGTGTGTGTGTGTATGTGTGTGTGTGTGTGTGTTTGTGCGTGCGTGTAAAGCATGTGTAAGAGCTTTTATTCTAGTGTCTGTCTGTTATGAATGGCTACAGGTGTCCATTCATAACCATATGCAGAGTGTAAATTACCCTCCATAATTGGGGGTACTATGTTTATGTTTTATATTACTTACATTAATATATCGGTACCCTCCAACCCTAATATTGTGGTCTCTTTAGGAGGTACTAGGTGTTGATTGGGGGGTACTGTACCCTCTGTAATTTGAACTATAGCCTTATGGATGATTGACATGGCCGGATGATTGACATGTCACTGCAGGGGCAGATAACCCAGAGCTTTAAACTGGGCTCCCTCACACACACACACACACACACACACACACACACACACACACACAGACACATGTCTGCTCCAGGGGCAGATAACCCAGAGCTAGTTAAACTTATTAATTATTTTTAAATGGTACACAAATAAAGTTTAAATTGGGCTCCCTCACACTCACACACACACACACACACACTCACACACACACACACACACCACCTCAGCAAAACAATGTAAGCTCCAGTGACAGGTAACCCAGAGCTTCATTCATGGATCTGAGGGGAAGTACAACTTGAGATGTGACTGTAAAACAGATATTATTTTTAAATGCTACACAGACCCCATACGGCTGTTTGGGTTGTTTTCAGCGTGTTGAGCAGCTTGGCTGAGTTTCAAACAGGTTTATTTACAAGTCTAGGAAGTGGTGGTAAAAAAGGGTATTGCTAATTGGTAGACAAATACCAAAGAGTGATTTAATTTCAAATAGTAGCAAATCCACCGTTCTTCCTCGTACGCCTGGTGCATCAGTGATGAGGGACAGTCTTGATTACAGAAATAACAACATCAGAGCAACACACACGCAAGCGTAACTTTAACTAAGCTCTTAAGCATCGAAACGTTTTTTTTTTTTTTTGTTGTGCCCCTTTCGATGTGGTAAGTATCGAAACGTTAGTCCCCTTTTTCATTAGTAGTTACGCTTACCGGTTGCATCTGCTTGGCTGTGATTTAGTGATTTTGAGCAGCTTGGGTGAGTTCCAGACGTGATGAGATCTTACGCGTAAGAAGTGGACGTTTCCTGGTAAAGTCCATAAGTAGCAATTAGAGATTATCCCGATTAGATTAGCGCAACAAACAGTTGAACCGGTATCAGGACACCCAGATTGACAGGGTGAGCAGGGTCTGTGTGTGTGTGTGTGTGTGTGTGTGTGTGTGTGTGTGTGTGTGGATTACTAGACAGCAGAGGCCAAATTGAAAGGCAAGTTGGTGTTGGACACTGTGTGCGTGTGTGCGTGTGTGCGTGTGTGTGTGTGTGTGCGTACGTGCGTGTGTGTGGATTACTAGACAGCAGAGGCCAAATTGAAAGGCAGATCAAGTTGGTGTTGGACACTGTGTGTGTGTGTGTGTGTGTGTTTGTGTTTGTGCATGTGTGTGTGTGTGCGTGCATGTCTGCGTCTGTGTGTTTGTGAATTGTGGGAAGTAGCATGTTGTTGTTTGTTAATTGTGATATACAAATAAATGTGGCTTGACTTGACTTTGCCTTGATTGCTTAGACACACACACATAAAAGGCCCTTCGGCAGTGATAACTTGGCCTTAAAAGTACCCCTGCTTGGCTGCTTAATTATTAAGGAGCTTGAGCAGTGTGAGAGTGTGTGTGTGTGTGTGTGTGTACGTGTGTGTGTGTGTGTGTGTGTGTGTGTGTGTGTGTGTGTGTAGCGCTGGGAAAGGGAAACTTGAGGTCGTCTGGAAGTAATTACAGTAAAAACACGTCAGCCAACCCTGCAACCCCCAGTGCAGCCTGCACCACCTCCTCTGCCCTCTAGAGGGGGCTTAAGCTGCACTTACGGCTCAGCGACTACAGGGTGTCCACAGAACACACGTCACCCAGTGGTGCAGTGCATAAGTACATTAGAACTTCAAGCAGGGATTTCTAGGACAGGACCTACTGGCTATGTTCATAGGGATGTTTTGTTGTTGTGTTTAACCACCCTTTTTCTGTCAGTTGAAACCAGATCTATTCCAAAGTGCCATTGCAAATGTCTATATATACTAATTACATTCAAAATAAAAAGTTGCTTAGTCGGGCACTGTGATACCTTTTGATCAGCAGTGAAAGCACTCTGTGGTGGCCATAGTGAATGCTTTGCAGCCCTTTACAGTAAAGCCCACTCTGTGATTGTGACTGTGGTGCGGAGCGAGCAGTGGAGAGAGCTGACCAATGTTTTGGCCCGCAGGCTAGCGGTAGTTTAAAAACAACACTCTCCATTGTCTGTCGTTAGCCTAGCGAGGAGACCCAATCATCCAGCTCTATTTCCCCTCTGCAGCTTTTGTAATGTGCTTTTCTCCACAACCACATTAAGAGCCTCTAAAATAGTCCTCGAATCACAGAGCCCATTGCCTCTAAAATAGTCCCCGAGACAGAGCCAAGGCACTCTAAAATAGTCCCCAAAAACAGAGCCCAGGGCCTCTAAAATAGTCCCTAACACAGAGTCCAGAGCCTCTAAAATAGTCTCCAACACAGAGCCAGCCTTCCATACCAGCTCACTCAGCTTCCTGGAACAGTATCATATTGCATGTGTTGTGTGTGTGGTCATGCCTAGTTGTTCTTGGGACAGTTCTGTGTTGTATGTGTGTATGTGTGGTAACACCCAGCTCAGTTCTGTGTTGTATGTGTGTATGTGTATTGGCAGCTGTTCCTGGAACAGTATCATATTGCATGTGTTGTGTGTGTGGTCATGCCTAGCTGTTCTTGGGACAGTTCTGTGTTGTATGTGTGTGTTAGTCATAGCTGGCTGTTCCTCGAACAGCATCACGTTGTATGTGGAGTAATGCTCAGCTGTTCTTGGCACAGTTTTGTGTTGTATGTGTATATGTGTTGAAATTGGGAGCTGTTCCTCGAACAGTATCATATTATTGCATGTGTTGTGTGTGTGGTCATACCTAACTGTTCTTGGGACAGTTTTGTGTTGTATGTGTATATGTGTTGAAAATGGGAGCTGTTCCTCGAACAGTATCATATTGCATGTGTTGTGTGTGTGGTCATACCTAACTGTTCTTGGAACAGTTTTGTGTTGTGTGTGTATGCGTTGTAGTAGCCGGCTGTTCCTTGAACAACATCATGTTGTATGTATATATACAGTACAGGCCAAAGGTTTGGACACACTGTAGATATATGACTTGTTACTGTACTCTGCTGATCCCAGCACAGTATCACCATTTATTTATTCATGTGTTGTAACGCTCAGATACTGTGCCTTCGCTAACCTGATGTCTGTGTGTGTGTGTGTGTGTGTGTGTGTGTGTGTGTGTGTGTGTGTGTGTGTGTGTGTGTGTGTGTGTGTGTGTGAGGGAGGGAGGGAGCTCAGCTCTGGCTGGCTGTATTGCTGAGGTGGTGTGTGTGTGTGTGTGTGTGTAGGTGTGTGTGTGTGTGTCATCATTAGCCGCCAGATTGCTGTTCTCTGGTGTGTGCATCATCATGTGGTCCATCTGCTGTCAGTTGGTCGGTCAGTTGGTCGGTCAGTCGGTCGGTCAGTCATGTGCTGAAGCTCCTGATGGTGCTATCAATTTACAAGTCGGGCAGTTTTCAGGTACCGGTGAAGTGCAGTTAAGGTAATCCAGCGACAGAAACAGTTGAATCACCACACACTGAAAAGACTTAGTTTTTGCTGTTGTATTGTGAACAACGCGTTTTAATTTGT
Source organism: Setipinna tenuifilis (assembly GCA_030347295.1). Lineage (NCBI taxonomy): Eukaryota > Metazoa > Chordata > Actinopteri > Clupeiformes > Engraulidae > Setipinna > Setipinna tenuifilis. The sequence goes on along the minus strand of CM059283.1, from coordinate 4,237,835 downwards.
TTATTTATGTGTGTGTTTATTTATGTTTGTTTGTGTGTTCTGGCCACAGACTCTCACTGCACTGTGGCCACACTGGCAAACTCAGCGTTGGACACACACACACACATACACACACACACACACACACACCCCACACACACACACACACACACATACACACACACACACACACACACCCCACACACACACACACACACACACACACAATAATAATAATAATAATAATAAGGGTTAAAAAGGATCTCAAGTGTGCACCTGTGCCTGGGATGTGCACAAAACTGTATTTTAGTTTTATTCATTTATTTATTTATTTGTTTGTTTGTTTGATTTTAATTTGTTTATTTATCTGTAGCTCAAACACGGTCCTTAAAGCTGTCACCAAAGAGTCTATTTATTAGTCTATAATGTTTATTTACAAGTCCTATGCACAGCCAATTTTCAGGTGCCGGTGAAGTGCAGTTAAGGTAATCCAGCGACAGAAAGGGTTGAATCACCGCACACTGAAAGGACTTAGATTTTGTTGTTTTTATTGTGAACAACGCGTCGCTAGTCTATAATGTTTGTTTGTTTATTTGTGTGTTCTGGCCACAGACTCTCACTGCACTGTGGCCACACTGGCAAACTCAGCGTTGGACTACTGCTGAGTCTTTTCAGTGTGCGGTGATTCAACCCCTCCTGATGGTGCTAATCAGCTCGTCTCACCATCAGCTTCGTTATCGGGTTTCCCATCTTTGTTTCTGTCCATGTGACAGACCGTGAAGGGCTATACTGAGTTTTAGGGATAATAATAATAATAATAGTAATAATAGTAATAATAATAATAATAATAATAATAATAATAATAATAAACTGCATTTATATAGCGCAATGCATACAAGATGTAGCTCAAAGTGCTCCAACAGTTTTACATGTGGTTTACATTATAAGTAAAGGAAGAAACCTCAGGCAGAACCGCGGCCCCTAGGGGAGCCCATCTGCCGGGGCTGTGATCGACTGGTGGTGGCCATTATCAGCCATGTTAACAGGATTCCCCTCTTTATGTTTGGTTATATGACCAGAATTTAAACTGGGCCAGGGCTCTCCAGAGCTTAGTTCCCCCCTCCTCACCTCGGCAATGCAGCCAGCCAGAGCTGAGATCCTTCACACACACACACACACACACACACATACACACACACACACACACACACACACACACATACACACACCAACCCAGCAATGCAGCCAGCCAGAGCTGAGATCCTTCACACACACACACACAGACACACACACACACACACACCAACCCAGCCAGCAGGACCTGAGCTCCCTCTGCTACAGTATTTATAGTAATACAGTAGAGTGAGATATTGACCACTGTGAGTAAAGAAGCCCCCGACCCCCCCTTCTTACAAAGGCCAGTTTGACCACAGTGTGAGTGCTTCACACAAACACACATACACACACACACACACACACACCAACCCAGCAATACAGCCAGCAGGAGCTGAGCTCTGCTACAGTATTTAAAGTACTCACAGTGGTCAATATCTCACTCTACTGTATAAAAGAAGCCCCCCCCCCCTTCTCACAAAGGCCAGTTTGACCACAGTGTGAGTGTGAGTCAGTGCTGGGGTTTAGCTGTGCGTTTGTGAGCTGAGTGAGTAAGCGCTGTGGTTTCAGTGGGGAGATGGGGAGTTAGTTTGGGGGCCGGCCATAACCGCTGTTGCTTAGAGACAAACAATAGCAGGAGCTCCCCGAGATTCTGCTTATCGGAAATCCGATTTAGAGAGTGACTCACATGCTGTTAGTAACTGGGGGGTAGTATCTTTTACGGGGGGTACTACTGTTTACGTTTAGCATTACGTACATTATTATTATTATGTTGGTACCCCCCTCCCAACCCTGTTATTTTGGTCTCTTTCAGGGGTACTGGGTCATGATCGGGGGGGTACTGTACCTCCCAGTTCCCCCTGTTATTCGATTTATGCATGCTGTCTGTGAATCTAGGTTTCAGAAGGAAGCTGTGTGTGTATGTGTATATATTTTTTGCTTTTTGGATGCATCCATTCCTGGAACTTATCCCAATTCAATTTGTGATTTAATAACTGCATTTATGGAAGCTCTCCGAGAGAACTCCGAGATTCTCAGATTCTCTGAGTTTCCATGAGTAGGCCTTGGGGTATCCCTCTTAATGTAATTAGCTGTTATTACGGAAATCTGTTGGTTTTATACAGCAGACAGACGACCATCCTGCTGGACTCTCCATCAAATTAAAGGCACCGTCATTAACTTTAAGGCATTAAGGAATTCCCCATCCTAACTTTACGGAATTAAGGAATTCAGATTAAAGTCACCCTTGGGGGTGCTGGGGCACAGTGTGTAGGGCACCCCGTACCATGAATGGGCAAGTCATTTACGTTTTGTATATAGTTATAGTCACTATAACATGTACATTCATACAAACATACTTATATCGATACACTATATGGCCAAAAATATGTGTCCATTTCGGGGGGGTGCTGTGGTGCTGTGTGTAGAGCACCCCGGACCATGAATGGCCAAGTGCCCATGGGGACCCAGGTTTGAATCTGCCCTGGGTCGTTTCCCAACCCTACCCCATCTCTCTCTTCCACTCACTCACTCACTTCCTGTCCTGCTCTTCACTGTCCTGTGTGTGTGTGTGATGGGAGGTGTGTGTTTGGTGGGGGGGCGGAGGGGGGCAGAGGGGGAAGGGGGTGCTGGGGTGCAGTGTGTAGAGCACCCCGTGCCATGAATGGGCAAGTGGCCATGGGGACCCAAGTTTGAATCTGGCCTGGGTCATTTCCCATCTCTCTCCCACTCACTTCCTGTCCTGCTCTTCACTGTCCTACTGCAATAAAGGCAAAATGAATCATTAACTTTACGCCATTAAGGGAATTCCCCCGTCCTAACTTTACGGCATGCCTGCAGCGCTGTTAGAGGAATTCCCCCGTCCTGTGTGTGTGTGTGTGTGTGTGTGTGAGCGTGTGCGTGTGTATGTGCATGTGTGTGTGTGTGTGTGTGTGTGTGTGTGTGTGTGTGTGTGTGAGCGTGTGTATGTGCATGTGTATGTGCATGTGTATGTGCATGCTTGTGTGTGTGTGTGTTTTCCCCCGTCCTAACTTTACGGCATGTCTGCAGCGCCATTAGAGGAAGTCTCCTGTCCTGTGTGTGTGTGTGTGTGTGTGTGTGTGTGTGTGTGTGTGTGTGTGTGTGTGTGTGTGTGTGTGTTTTCCCCGTCCTGCTGTAAAGTGTGACATGGCCGACTGGTTAAAACGGCCCCCATTTATGCCTCCCTCCCTGCCTGTCAGAGACATTTAGCCTGACTTAATCTGCCCTTGTGTGTGTGTGTGTGTGTGTGTGTGTGTGCGTTTGTGCGTGCGTTTGTGCGTGTGCGCGTGTGTGTGTGTGTGCGTGTGTTTGTGCATGCGTGTGTGTGGAACTCTAACTGCCCTATCGGCTATAGCTGTAGTCTGTTATGGCCTAAAGCACTCAGCAGGAAAAACCTCATCACACACCACAGCCCCACCATTTTTATTATTATTATCATTATTATTATTATCATTATATATTATATTATCAATTATTATCATTTTTATTATTATTATTGTTATTATTATTATTATTAGTAGTAGTAGTAGTAGTAGTATAGTAGTAGTAGCAGTAGTATTACTACTACAATATTTTATCACTAAATGTTTTTTCTGGAATTTATACTTGGCTTTAAAATGTGTTAACAAAACATTTGCAATGTATTAACTAGTAGCAAATTTAGATTTACATGTATATTATTATCTAGAATTATTTATTGCTATTTATATTATCCAGTAGTAATTACAGTACAAAATACATAAAGTTACATAATGTAAAAATGCCAGAGTAGTATTCTTCATGTGGTTTGTATTCCTTTTGCACAGAAATTGTCCCGAAGAATTAACTGAATTAACTGAATTAATTTAATTGATTTAAACCTTTATCCCTAGTCCCTACGCAGGCAACATAAATTCCAAATAAATCACATACACACACCCAAAACTGCACAACGCGAAAAATAAATTATTCACAAACACACACATCATACTGCACGACTAGAAGAACAAATGAACCTATATAGCCATAATATCTGTTGGTTATTGTGTGCGTGTGTGTGTGTGTGTGTGTGTGTGTGTGTGTGTGTTGCCAAGTGACACGTGTTGCCCTGACTATAGATTGTCCTTGAGAGGATTGCGTTCCTCGAAGTGTTAATGTACCGTAATGCCTGTGTGCCCTATTGTAATGTAATTACGCTGTAATAATGTAATTATGCTGTACTACTAGTTGCTGTGATGCCTTTCGGCACCTTTGCACCCGATCACAGTAGATTAGCGTTCACAGGTCAGCGGGTCTAGTGTGTTACCTAGGGAGCCTAAACTCACTATCTGAGGATGTGTGTGTGTGTGTGTGTGTGTGTGTGTGTGTGTGTGTGTGTGTGTGTGTGTGTGTGTGTGTGTGTGTGTGACCGTAGCGGAGTGTCCTGGCCTGCCCTGTTCACACGTCTGTGGCTGCTCATCAGTGTTAGTGGAAGTGGCTTTGAATGGGGGTCAATGGGGTAACTCTCTCTCTCTCTCTGTCTCTCTTCCTCTCTCTCTCTCTCTGTCTCTCTTCCTCTCTCTCTTCTCCCTCTCTTTCTTCTCCCTCTCTCTCTCTCCCTCTCTCTCTCTCTCTCTCTCTCTCCCTCTGTCTCTCTCTCTTCCTCTCTCTCTGCCTGTCTCTCTCTCTCTCTCCCTCTCTCGCTCTCACACGTATGCCTGTAGAGCGCTGAACCATGAGAGGCGACCACCACCAACCCCCCAAACGCCCCCCCCCCCCCCCCCCCCCCCCCCCAAAACATCCCACGCCTAACCCCCCACCCCGTACCCCAGCAGCCCCTCGACCCCCCCTAAAGCCCCCCCAAACCCCCCACCGCTTTGGGGTCACATCCCCAAGCTGTTGCTAGTTCCTCACCAGTAATGAGTGGAGTGGGGTTTCTGTGTGTTCAAAATGTGTGTGTGTGTGTGTGTGTGTGTGTGTGTGTGTGGAGACAGATAGGACTGTCTTTTTTATGTCTATCCCCTGAGGTCAGTCAGTGTGTGTGTGTGTGTGTGTGTGTGTGTGTGTGTGTGTGTGTGTGTGTGTGTGTGTGTGTTTGTGTGCGCGTATATGTGTGGAGACAGATAGGACTGCCTTTTTTATGTCTATCCCCTGAGGTCAGTGTGTGTGTGTGTGTGTGTGTGTGTGTGTGTGTGTGTGTGTGTGTGTGTGTGTGTGTGGGGCCGAGAGAGCTGAGAGCTGCCTTGTGCCCTGCACCTGAGGTGACGAGTGTGTCGCGGGGACAGTTGGCTTGGTGGCCATGTCACCCGAGGCCTTCGCCCCAGTGCGAACACAAATATTGAGCCTGACCAGCGATGAACCCCCAGGACCTCAAACGCTCCATCAGCCCGGGTATATATGGGCCCACAGGCTTACTCGCAGGTTCACAACCACCACAGCCACCCAAACCGAGCACAGGGCTCCCAGACACACACACACACACACACACACACACACAGGCGGACGGACAGACGGAGTACGGAACACCAGTACCTTTAGACGAGAGGCTGACAGAGAGATGAGAGTGAAGTGTGTGTGTATTTTGGACAGGCTGGGATGCAGCAGGGTTGTGTGTGTTTGTGTGTGTGTGTGTGGGGGCTGTAGGCTGTGGTTAGAGAGGTACATGGGGCATTGGGGCCATCTGGATGTAAAAACTGGCACAGGAAAGGGGTGAGGTAAGCTACACGTTTGTTTACATTCATTTTAAAGCTCATAGGACGATATTTACCTATTCTTTGCTATCATTAGTTTAATCATGTGTATCAGAATGATTAGTTTGAGTCGTAGCCGTTCTAAAACACTAATGATGTGAACACTGATGTGTGTGTATCATGTGCTCGCTATGTGTGTGTCATACACTGGTAGTGTGTGTGTGTAGCTGCATTTCTTCTACAAAGTGTCTCAGTGTGACTTGAGCAGAATGAGCTGGCACAGCTGTGTGTAAGACAGAGGTGTGTGTGTGTGTGTGAGTGAGTGAGTGTGTGTGTGTGTGTGTGGGGATGGGCATTGGCCTGCGGGACCCCTGCGGAGAGGGCAGCTGGCACTGGGCCAGATCTGTAACCATGGAGACAATTTTCTATAATAATAACAACAATAACAATAACAACAACAACAGCAATAATAATAATAATAATAATAATAATAATAATAATAATAATATGAATCTTTATTCGTATAGCACCTTTCATACAAAGGATGTAGCTCAAAGTGCTTCAACAGTTTGGCAAAGGAACACAGGACAGAGATACACGGCAAACAAATCCATCCAAAATGGAGACATTTAAGCTGGTTATATTAAGCTTTACTCGAGATTTTATTGTAGTAATGTCAAGTGTTGATGGAGACATTTAGACTCGTTATATTAAGTGTTAATGAGACATTTGAGCCAGTAATCTAAAGTGTTAATTGCGATATATTGACTGTTTATCTAAAGGGTTAATGGGGATTTTATTGGTTTAGTACAGCGTTCATGAGGACATTTAAACTAGTTATCTAAAGTGTTAATGTGACATTTAAACTAGTTATCTAAAGTGTTGGTGGAAGCGTTAATGTTGTAATCTTACGCTCGTATAAAGACATTTTAATCTGGTAATCTAAGAGATTTAATCTAATAATCTAAAGTATGTATAAACACAATCTAGGGATCTAAATCTTGTAAAAAAGGACTTTAATCTAGTAACTGGCAGTGTGCGTTCACCAATAGATCAGATAGCTGTCTGGTACGGTTAAGTAAGTAGATGCCCCGTGAAGATGTACTCACCAAAAGACTAATTGACTTTAGTTGTTTTTTTGGCAGATTAACAGGTGGATAGAGTCTTTGATTTAAAAAATACATGTAAAAAGCACCCACCATATGGTTGTGTTGAGTAGTTTTGGCCGTGCTGATCAGTTTAGACATGACAGGCTCCTATGCGTGTCTGAGAAGAGGAGCTAGTCATAAAAGTATTAGTATTTACTTGTGTCTGCACACAAATGCCAAATGGAGCTTTAAGTTGTTTTGAACAGCTTGGGTGTGTTTCAGACATGATGGGTCGGTACGTGTGTGTGTGTGTCTGAGAAGCGGAGGCTTCCTGGTAAAGACCATAATCATCGGTCAGAGATTAGCCAGTGTGTGTGAGGACATCACCTCAACAAAAAGTTAAACTGGTATCAGGACACACACCGCACAGCAGATTGACCACACATGACCTCCCTATTGACAGCCTGCTGCAACAGTGTGTCAGGGATTAAAGCATCTGTGTGTGTGTGTGTGTGTGTGTGTGTGTGTGTGTGTGTGTGTGAGTGAGTGAGTGTGTCTGGGTGTGTGTGTGTGTGTGTGTGTGTGTGTGTGTGTGTGTGTGTGTGTGTGTGACTGTGTGTGTGTGTGTGTGTGTGTGTGTGTGTGAGTGTATGTGTGTGTGTGCGTGTGTGTGTGTGTGAGTGTGTGCGAGTGTGTGCGAGTGTATGTGTGTGTGTGCGTGTGTGTGTGTGCGTATGTGTGTGCGAGTGTGCGCGAGTGTGTGCGAATTTGTGCGAATGTGTGTGTGTGTGGTAGAATACAAGGGAAGCATGTTCTCTCTATATTTAGTGAAGGCTTGTCACGACAGCTGCCATCTTGTTTCGTGTGTGTGTGTGTGTGTGTGTGTGTGTGTGTGTGTGTGTGTGTGTGAGTGTGCGCGAGTGTGTGCGAGAGTGCGCGAGAGTGCGCAAGTGTGTGCAAGTGTGTGTATGCGAGCGTGTGTGCAAGTGTGTGTGTGTGTGTGGTAGAATACAAGTGGAGCATGTTCTCTCTATATTTAGTTTGGGCGGCTTGTCACGACAGCCGCCATCTTGTTTCGTGTGTGTGTGTGTGTGTGTGTGTGTGAGTGTGCGCGAGTGTGCGCGAGTCTGTGTGTGCGAGTGTGTGTGTGTGTGTGGTAGAATACAAGTGGAGCATGTTCTCTCTATACTTAGTGAAGGCTTGTCACGACAGCCGCCATCTTGTTTCGTGTGTGTGTGTGTGTGTGTGTGTGAGTGTGCGCGAGTGTGTGCGAGAGTGCGCAAGTGTGTGTATGCGAGCGTGTGTGCGAGTGTGTGTGTGTGTGTGTGGTAGAATACAAGTGGAGCGTGTTCTCTCTAGGCTTGTCAGGCTTGTCACGACAGCCGCCATCTTGTTTCGTCTAGAGCGATGAAGACTGTGGCCGCATCCGGAATGTTCACTCGCGTACTATGTAGTTCACTTTGTAGTACACTCACACCTTACGTCACACACTATGTAGTGGTAGAGTTGAATCTGTGTGTGTGTGTGTGTGTGCTGTGTGTGTATCAGGTTGATTTGATAATGGACGCTTCACCAATGAAGGAAGTTGTGGACGATTCACAAAACCTGCTTAAGAAAAAAAAAAATCCTAACTTCTAGTCGTACGTCCTAATTTTTGTCGGATTGTGAAGAACTTCCTGTTAATAAATGAAGTTTTCTCGTAAGGAATCGTTTGTGAGTCTGGCTGCTGAGCTGTGCTCATGTGGCTATGTCCCCATGCCTCCTGAAATACAGTATGCAGTCAATGCCACTGGAGAAATGTAGATTTTCTGTGTGTGTGTGTGTGTGAGAGAGAGAGAGAGAGTGAGAGTGTGTGTCTGTGTGTCTATGTGACGTGTGTAGCAACGCTAGTTTGTGTTGTGTGTTGTGTCGCTGTTTGTGTAGGTTGTCTTTCTTTCCTTGAGGATGGCATCTACCTCATAAATATTTGTGTGTGTGTGTGTGTTTGTGTGTGTGTGTGTTTGTGTGTGTGTGTGTGTGTGTGTGTGTGTGTGTGTGTGTGTGTGTGTTTTTGTGTGTCTCTATGTGTAGCAACGGTAGTGTGTGTTTGTGTCACTGTTTGTGTAGGTTGTCTTGTTCGCCTTCGGAGTGGTGTCTACCTCATAAGTATATTGGACTTTTGCAGCAGAATCTTTTGATTTTGTTGCTGTTGGTCTTTTTCTAAAAACATCTTAACTTCTAAAGTGGCCAGAGGTTGTGTGTGTTGATGCACTGTTGTGGTATATGTTACTACAAAATAAGAATACACGAGACTTTCACAGCAGTTAATTCTTGTATAGTTGTGTATGTAAAGAAACAGAGTGTCCTGTGTTTCTGTCCTGAGGGATGTAATTGTGAGAGTGTGTTTCATTAGCTGTCATGACAGAAAGCTGTTTGCGAATTCAGATGTAATTGAGATGTAATTCAGGTAGAGATGCTGTGTGATGAAAAATGGTACTTTAAATGTTATGACATGGACTCTTGTTTTACTGTGATACTTTCTTGAGACAGTATGCATTAGTATCAGCAGATCCCGCAAATGTGAATGTGTCCTCCCGCGTGTGTGTGTGTGTGTGTGTGTGTGTGTCCATGTGATTCTGCAGTCTGCCAGAAAGCAGACTAACCCTAACCCTAACCCTAGATTTCGTCTGTCTGCACTGTTCTAGGAACTACACTTAGCCAATTACTAATTACTGACCTAGCCAAGTCTTTCTCTTCCTTTCTCTCTTTCTCTCTCTCTTTCTTTCTGTTTCTTTCTCTCTGTTTCTTTATCTCTTTCTTTCCTTCTCTGTAATTTGCATCTTTATCTATCTAACAGACAAACAAACCAATGGCAGCAAAAACATAACCTCTTTGGCGGAAGTTATTATCATTATTCATATATTCAAATTCATATTATTTATTTTTTTACATAGTCCCAGTATATGTACAAATTAGAGAAAGGTGGTATAAGACCGCTGAAAAGTTGGGATCACACTGCTATGTTCTATATTGTAAAAAATGTAAAAAAAAAGATTCCACTAGTTGTGCTCATGAATTCTGTCAGGGGCAGCAGGAAGTTTGTTGTTGTTGTTGTTGTTGTTGTTGTTGTTGTTGTTGTTGTTTGGCCGCCATTTTGTCTCCTGCCTGTTAGTGTGCCTGTGATAAATTAATTAGATAATTATAGATAATGACGTTACATTACATTACATTGCATTTGGCAGACGCTTTTATCCAAAGCGACTTACGAAAAGGAGGACACAAGCTGACAGAGGTGTAAAGGAACACAGAGTAAGCAGACTACGTTTATACATGCAGGGAGGTTCATATGCCTGAATAAGTTTCCCGGAGCAGGGACACTACAGACACACATACTCCCCACATGGGGACAGAGTAAGAGAGAGTTTGGTTTAGTGATTGTTAGTTAGCGTTTTGTTAGGAAGGTAAGCAGTCTCGGACGGAAGAGAAGGGTTTTTGACAAGCAACCGTTTTTTAAAGGCAGAAAGGGATGTTGCTGTTCTTGTAGCGGCTGGTGGGTCGTTTGGGGACAGCCACAGAGACGAGGCGGGCGGGCGGGTGAGGCGAGGTGAGGTGAGGCGTTGGTGTTGGCATATGCCACCATACGGGTCAGCTGAGTAAATTAGCGGGATTAGCCCCCAGTGCGTAATCACCATGGCTGTGGGCAGATTAGGAGACCCCAGGTCTTGGGGCAGATTATTCGAAATCAATGCCTCCCAGTAGCCGCCAGAGTGGAGATTCTGGGAAGTTTTAAGACGGGATCGTTGGTGGGGTAGGGAGCGTTGGGCTGGCACGGTCGGTCGGTTGGGAGGATTTGAGTCCAGAGTGCCAGATTAGCGCTTAGCTTAACCTAGGGGCGGCATCATCATCACCATCAGCATCATTGATCTGTTGTCCTATTCGACATCCTCACCGTCGCCACCACCACAGATCCGCCTTCCTATTCGGTGCCTGGACGCACAGGTGGGCAGGGGCCTCCCCCTACATATATACGCCCTCTCCTCTCCCGCCCTCCTACGCCCCTCACGCGTCAGCTGGCCTCCTCTCCTCACAGCCGTTTAGCTCCTCTACGAGCGCAGAGCGCCTTAGCCGCAGATCGATGCCTCAATGTCAACATATCTAGCTAGAGGTCAGCGGGGTGACGGGTCACTTGCGACCACGACGTAAACAAAACGAAACTTCGCCTCCGGAGGACAACAAACAAAGCTGTCGACTCTGCCATTGTGATTGGGATTCATTTTTTTCTTCCCAATTTAATTTTCTAATTTAATTTAAACTTCAGCAACTTTTTAAAAATTATTATTTATTTATTTATTTGTTGTTTATTTTTTTGTGGGGGGGGCAACCATGAACTACTGCGTGACGGACTTGTACGAGCTCCCCCAGGGGGTGGGGGGGGTGTCGGGCGGGTACCCGATGCAGGGTAGCGGTGGCGGTGGTGGCGGGGGCGAGTACTGCATTTACGGTGGTGGTGGTGGGGGAGGCAGCGAGGGCACCAATTTCGGGCACTGCGAGACCCAGCCTCTGCACCACCACCCCCACCCTCACCCTCACCCTCCACCCTACATGGAGCAGCCTTGGCCCCCGGGCCCCCACCCGCACCCCCACCCGGAGCAGCTATACGGCTGCCCCTACCCCCCTCCTCCGGGGGTGCCAGGCGGCGTGTTCAAGAGCGAGTACTGTAGTATGGAGGTGCCCCTGTGCCACCCCCACCAGCACCCCCACCCGCATCAGCACCAGCTGGACTACTATGGCGACGGTCGCCTGGACTACGGCCAGATGCAGTGGATACAGGGCCCCCATAAGAGAGGTACGTGGGGCTCCTCCACCCCCGGGATGCTCCCGCACGCTCCCAACGCGCTCTCCAGACCCCCCCCTGGATGCACACCGGGGGACTTCATGGGTTAGTGTCTGAAGGCTTCCCTGGGTCTGCCTGCCTGTGGTAGCTGTGTGTGTGTGTGGTGTGGGGTGTTTCTCCGTGTCGTCAAGTGTTTGGTGCTGTTTCTGTTTCAGTTGAGGTTGTAGTGTTTCACGTGTGGTTACTCAAGATGTGAGAGCGTTTGGTGCCTGTTTGGTGCCTAACTTGTTCTGTTCTGCCTGTGGTAGCTGTGTTTGGGGTGTTTCTCCGTGTAGTAAAGTGTTTGGTGCTGTTTCTGCAGCTGAGGTTGTAGTGTTTCACGTGTGGTGACTCAAGATGTGAGAGCGTTTGGTGCCTGTTTGGTGCCTGTTTGGTGCCTAACTTGTTCTGTTCTGACTGGGTTAGCTGTTTGTGTGGTGTGTGGGGTGTTTCTCCATGTCGTAAAGTGTTTGGTGCTGTTTCTGCCGCTGAGGTTGTAGTGTGTTTCACGTGTGGTCACTCAAGATGTGAGAGCGTTTGGTGCCTGTTTGGTGCCCAACTTGTTCTGTTCTGACTTGTTAGCTGTGTGTGTGGTGTGTGGGGTGTTTCTCCATGTCGTAAAGTGTTTGGTGCTGTTTCTGCCGCTGAGGTTGTAGTGTGTTTCACTTGCGGTTACTCAAGACACGAGCCTTTGGTGTGTAACTTTACCTCAGGTTTTTCTAGCTCAGACTCTGATGGAGTTTGGTGTTTCTGGGTATGAGACGGTAGTGTAGTTTATGTAGAACTGACTATGCGAGTGCCTGGTTTCCTTGAAGGGTTGGTCATTTGATGTTGCACATGAAGTGAGCCGTATGCTTTTTATTGGTCTGTGTGTGTTAATGAAAGCTGATTGTAAAAAGTGAGAACTCATGTCCCAACTTGTGCCATTTGTTGTTTTTAGTAGGTAATTAATTTTATCGGAGACCAATTGAGGGACTGTATGGGTGCCCCATTAGCTGGTATGCTTGTTTGGTCTTGTGCATTAAAGGGGAAACTTCGGGAAGACACCGGTGACCAGGGGCGAATCTAGACCATTTTTAGGGGTGCCAAGGCACCCCCGTGAAACTCCTCGGCACCCCCTGGCTCAGTGCAAAATAAATAATATATTATATATAATAATAGTGTTGTGTGATAAGCACTGGGGGCCGGGCACCCCTAAAGACCAGATGCTAAAATCGCCCCTGCCGGTGACCCAGTAAAACTAGGCCAGCAGTCGCAGCATTTCGAAGTCACTTAGATAAAAACATATTTGAATTTGTTTGTTTCAGTATTAGTTTTTTTGTTTATTTTAGTATTGGTTTTAATGTGTTGCTTAAGTTAGTGATTGGCATTGTTTGACTGTTGATATTTATTCATTTATTTGTTTTATCAGGCGTAGCTTTCATAATCCGTCTAATTTTAGAAGGACAGTCACTGAAGGAATCCGATGTTCCTGCAGTGTAATGACCTTAGGTAGCCACATTAAAACACACACATACACACACACACACACACACACACACACACACACACACACACACTGACTGCCTGTTCTGTGTGATTAAGGAGCCCTTGAAACACACTAGAGGGCAATTAAACACACACATACTGTCACAGAAAGACTATATAGTACTAATAATAAATATTATATTAATAATATAGTATATTAATTTCCTTCTGTATTGACAGAGAGACTCCTGAGTCATATAGTTTGGCCATTTGGCCATATGGCAGAAGACGGTCATCTGTCGGTAGTGCATGTGCCCTGCAGTATTTCCTGAACAAGTAAAGTTAGTGTGATTTTTTTGTAATGAATTTATTTGTAATACACAGATAATAAACGCTGGGGTGTTTTGTGTTTTTTTTGCTTTGTTTTTTGGTGCTTTTTTATTATTATTGTTGGCCTAACGCAGGAGCAGAAAAGTAAACGTAGTGTGATTTTCTGTAATTAATTTGTTTGTAATACAGAGGTAATAAACGCTAGGGTCTTTTGTGTTTTTTTGCTTTGTTCTTTTGGCGCTTTGTTTATTATTTAATATTGTCTCTTCAGGCATTGGCAAATGCTAAAGGAGAAACAATATTTCATTTTCTTTCACACACACTCAAGTACTCCGCTAGAATGACCACTAAAGGAACCTTGATTCTTTTTTATTGCTAAGACTTCTGGTAGGGTTATTTAAACATAGGCCTAACCCTCATCACAGAAGTGGAATGTTTATTATTTTAAGTAAATATTTACTGACAAATGTGCCATTTAATGAACATATTTAATATTAGCTGACTGTAATTGCTTTTCTCAAAGAAGCAAGCAGTTTTTTTATCCTGTAAAATATTGGCAAATGGCAATAAATAAATAATTTACTAAATAGATAGATAAATAAATGAATAAATAAATAACACTCTGAAGATATTTATTGTACTGTCAGAATAGAAAAAATACTAACCCAGAAAATATTAAAAATGTAAGCTTTTAAAGGAAAGCATTTTGAATAATTTTTAGTTTAAAAAATATTTAAACTAAAATATTTAATTATCAGAATGTAGTAATAATATTTAACAGGTAATAGCCATTTAATTGATTATTGACAATACATTGACTAATAGCTTAAAGAAATAAAACTAATAAATACTTTTTAGGACTATTATTTATTAACTCATGGATATAAAGAGTTTGACAGATGAGAGGACTGAAGTGTAGTACCTGTGCCTTAAATCTCTCGTGTAATTAAAAAGTAATTAAAAATCAATACAGTTCATTATCGCATCTAGTCTTTTTCCACTTGTCATGACATATAAGTAAACTTGTGCAAAGTGTATGTATAAGGGGTGTGTGGAGGCGTGTGTGTGTGTGTGTGTGTGTGTGTGTGAGTGTGTGTGTGTGTGTGTGTGTGTGAGATACGGGTATTGATTGGCAACAGAAGGAGCAGAAGGCTCAGCTAACCAGGCCACAGGGCCACACGGCTTTAGGTATTGATCTCTCTCTTCCTTCCCGCTTCCTCCGGACTGTGTGTGTGTGTGTGTGTGTGTGTGTGTGTGTGTGTGTGTGTGTGTATGTCCTACCGTGACCTTTTCATAGCGTCCTCCATCCTGGTAATCTTGTCACCCGTCTTGCGTAAACGAAACTTAAACCGTCCCAAGCACTATACTCGTGTCAGCCATTTTGGTGCTTGTTCGGTCGATCCGCCATTTTCTGTCCTTGACCTACCACCCCTGTCTTCACCTAGGCCTGGACTGGCCACCTGTCCCTAGCTTCTGCTGTGGTGTAGTACTGTACATGTTCACGTTTAGTTCTGGAAAGATCTCCATGCCAATATGGGGAAGCCTATACACAAGTGGCCAGTACGTTGAACCTGACCAACACACACCATACCACACAAACACACACACACACACACACACACACACACACACACACACACACACACACACACACACACACACACACCAAAGGTGTTTCCTCTGCTCAGACAGAAGGCGTAGCTGTGCTTGCTGTACACTCTTCATTTTTTTTATTTACAAAATGTTTTCACCAGTTAAAAACTCATTACGTACATCTAAATCCCTCAGCAACATGTCTTTGTTTCTGAGACCTAATTATTTCTTTATTTTACTGTTATTGTGTTTTGACTTGTTGTTGTTCCTTGGTGTGAGCTGTCAGCGAGTAGTGTGCTACAGTACTGAGATGTTTCCGGATGTTTCTGTGTCCCTCCTCAGGGTACATCCCCAGCTACCTGGACAAGGATGAGCTGTGTGTGGTTTGCGGGGACAAAGCCACGGGCTACCACTACCGCTGCATCACCTGTGAGGGTTGCAAGGTAACACACCTGTGCTCACACACACACACACACACACACACACACACACACACACACACACACACACACCTATACATGCATGTGTGTGTGTAGTAGTAGTAGTAGACTATATTATGATTTCCTGATTGTGTCCCTCTCTCGCTGAGGTGACTGACGCCTGTGTTTAGAGTTCACAATTGTCTACCTGTCCCCACCCACCCACCCCCCGGCACACCCACCCCCACACACACACACACACACACACACACACCCTCGCTGAGGTGACGGACACCTGTGTTGTCCTGCAGGGCTTCTTCAGGCGGACCATCCAGAAGAACCTGAACCCCACCTACGCCTGCAAGTACGAGGGCAAATGCGTCATCGACAAGGTCACGCGCAACCAGTGCCAGGAGTGCCGCTTCAAGAAGTGCATCGCCGTCGGCATGGCGACAGACTGTGAGTGTTCTACTGGACGTGTTTTGGGTGTTAAGGCCAAGGTGAGGGGGTTTGTGGTGTTGTTTGGTGAGTGGTGGTTGAGGTGAGCTGGTGAGCCAGTGGAGGCAGGTGAGGTTAGGTGGGTTACGACGGTGTGGCTACATCCAGCTAACCTCACTTATCTCCTCCTGCTGTGTCTTTCTCTCTCCTTTATTCTCCTCCTCTCCTCTCCTTACATCTCCCTCCTCTTCACTCCTCTCATCTTCTTGTATCTCTCTCCTCTCCGCTCCTCTTCTCTCCTCTCCTCTCCTTATATCTCCCTCCTCTTCACTCCTCCCCTCCTCCATTCTCCTTCTCCCCTCTCCTCTCCCCTCTCCTCTCCCCTCTGCTCCCTTACCCTCCCCTCTCCCTTCTCCCCTCTCCTCTCCTCCCCTCCTCTCCCCTCCTCCTCTGCTCTCCCCTCCTCTCCCATCTCCTCCCCTCCCCTCCCCTCCTCTCCTCCCTTCTCCTTCTCCCCTCTCCTCTCCTCCCCTCTCGTCTCCTCTACTCTCCTCTCCTCTCCTCTTGTCCACCCTCCTCTCCTCCCCTTTTCCCCTCCTCTCCCCTTCTCCCCTTCTCTTCTCTCCTCCCCTCCCCTCTCTTCTCCGCTCCCCTTCTCCCCTTCCCCTCCTCCCCCCAGTGGTCCTGGATGACAGCAAGCGTCTGGCGAAGCGTAAGCTGATCGAGGAGAACCGTGAGCGGCGCAAGCGTGAGGAGATGCAGAAGATGGTGTGGGAGCGGCCGGAGCCGTCGTCCGAGGAGTGGGAGCTGATCCGCCTGGTGACCGACGCCCACATGGCGACTAACGCCCAGGGCAACCACTGGAAGCAGAAGAGGAAGTTCCTGGTGAGACGCCCGTTGCCGCGGCGGCCGCCTCCTCCTCTCCTCTCTCTCTCTCTCGATATCTCTCTCGTTCTCTCATTTATTCTCTCGTTCACACAGTGGCCTTACAGTACTGTAGCGATGTGATGTAGCCATGGTTTTTGTTGTCATTATTGTGTATAGAACTGTTGGTTTTTTTGTTGTTCCACATGTTGGTAAACAAACAAACAAACAAACAAACAACCCCCACTCCACCAAATCCCCCACACACCATCAACACCCTACCCCCCCCCCACCAGTGTATCCACATGTTCCCCCCACCCCAACACCCCCACCCCACCCCACCCCACCCCACTCCTTATAGACCAGGCCACAGCAGTGCCGGTGTGTGTTGTGATGTTACTGTACTGTACTGTAGCGTATGTGTGTGTGCTAGGCCAAAGGTGAGCAGTGCCCTGTGTGTGGTGCTGTGTGTGTGTGTGTGTGTGTGTAGAGTCTCTGTGGTGATGTTAACGTTAACGTGTGCGTGTCTCTGTATCTCCTTCTAGAGTGGGGAGACTTAGAGGGACATTGGAGACGGTGTTCCACAAGCCAGCAGACAAAAAAAAAACAAACACTAATTTTACGATAGAGCTACTTCCTTTTCCTCCCTCCCCCCCCCCCCCTCTCTCTTTCTCTCTCTATCTCTCTCTATCCATCTTTCTACTCCTTCTTTTCGCTGTCTTTCTCCTTGTGGTCTTCTTTCTGTTGCTTTCTCACCTCTTTAACAAGCCTACCCTAAATAACTTTTCTTTCTCCTAATCAGACTGTTGTTTCTGTTGTTTTTCCCCTACTGCTTTGAGCGTCTGCGTTTGAGTGTGTTTGAAACTCTCACATCCTAATTTTTTTCCAGTTTCTAACTAATCTTCTTTTAATAATCATTTTATGTTTGCCTATCGATGGACAATGACTGTCCTCTGCAGAGTGATGCCTGTGCCTATGTGTGTGTGTGTGTGTGTGTGTGTGTGTGTGTGTGTGTGTGTGTGTGTGTCTGTCTGTCTGTCTGTCTGTCTGTCTGTCTGTCTGTCTGTCTGTCTGTCTGTCTGTCTGACTGACTGTGCGTGAGTGTTTGTGTGTGCCATGTGTGTGTGTTATTTGCT
>CM059283.1:4209889-4212389 GCA_030347295.1 Setipinna tenuifilis | reverse complement strand
CCTCTCTTGTTCTCTGTCTCTTCTTTCCTCCCCACACGCACCGATTACATTACATTAGATTAAACTGTACTGTCATTACACATGTATAAATGCAGGGTAATGAAACTCTTCTTTCTCTCTTCTCTCTCTCTTCTCTCTCTCTTCTCCCCCCGCCCCTTCGCCCCCCCCCCCCATCCACCCCCCCAGACTGTCTGGGCCTGTTCAGTGTGGAGCACATAAAGCTCGCCCCCCCCCCTGCCACCCCCCCACCCCCCACATTCGTCGATTACATTACATTACATTACATTAGCCTGAATTACCAAAAGACATGTATAAATAAAGGCTAATTACACTCTTCTCTCTCTCTCTCTTCTCGCCCCCCCCGACCCCCCCTCCCCAGACTGTCTGGGCCTGTCAAACATGGAGCACATAAGGCTCACCCTCTCTCTCCTCTCTAACCCTAACCCTCTTTCCCCCCACCTCCATTACATTACATTAGATGTAATGATTAGATTACACATATATCACTACAGGCTAATGAAACTCTTTTCTTTCTTGTTCTCTCTCTCTTAGCCCCCACCCCCCCCCCCCCCAGATCGTCTGGGCCTGTCGAGCGTGGAGCACATAGAGCTCTCCCCACCCCACACACACACACACACACACACACACACACACCTCGATTACATTACATTACATTACTAATGAAACTCTTTTTCTCTCTACTTGCCCCCCCCCTGCCCCCCCCAGACCGTCCGGGCCTGTCGAGCGTGGAACACATAAAGCTCGCCCTCTCTCTCTTTTCTCTTCCTCTACCCCCACCCACCTCGATTACATTACATTACATTAAACTGTATTGCATACAGGCTAATGAAACTTTTCTCTCTCTCTTCTCTCTCTCTTCTCCCCCCAGACCGTCCAGGCTTGTCTAGCGTGGAGCACATAGAGCCCCCCCCCCCCCCCCCCCCCCCCACATGTATAAATACAGGCTAATGACACTCTTCTTGTCTTTTGTTCTCTCCCCCCGCCCCCCCAGACCGTCCAGGGCTGTCGAGCGTGGAGCACATCGAGCGGTGTCAGGAGGGCTTCCTGCAGGCCTTCGAGCACTACATCAACTACCGCAAGCACAAGGTGCCGCACTTCTGGGCCAAGCTGCTGATGAAGGTGACGGACCTGCGCATGATCGGGGCCTGCCACGCCAGCCGCTTCCTCCACATGAAGGTCGAGTGTCCCAACGAGCTTTTCCCGCCGCTCTTCCTGGAGGTCTTCGAGGATTGACATACTGTACATGACACACACACTCATGACACACACACATGACACACACGTATACAGATACATGTACGTTTGTTCACTCACTCATACACGCATACACACATACATACATACCTCCTTGGGCTGTGTTTGAAGACTGATGGAGAAGACACAGAAACCCACACACACACACACACTTACACACACACACATACACACTTACATACACACACACACACCTCCCACTGGGTGCCAGCAGGAAGAGGCGTGGGTGTGGGAGGAGGAGAGGAGGATGCTGGGGAGTCTCCCTGGACTCGTTGAACTCTGAACTCTGAACTCTGAACTCTTGCGGGCACTACTGAGGAGTCAATGTCATTCCGTAGATGTTCATGGAGAAGTAGCCTTTCGTTTCGTTTCGTTTCCTTTCATTTGGTTTTCGTTTTCCTCCTCTTTCTCTTTTCTCCTGAATGGAACAGTTCCTCACGATGCGGGTACATGTGAATAGCGTTTGTTTGTTTTGTTTTATTTGTTTGTTGATATTATTTTTTTTTTGGTTTTGTTTCCTAAGTGTGTGTGTCTCACCTCTCAGTTACCATAGAAACGTGTGTCTGGCGTCCACAGACAGATCAAGTGTGTGTGTGTGGGACGACTCGCCACAAACTCGGCCCCACCCACCTTTCACGACACGGCTGGATGGCTCCACCCACACGAGTGGACAGCTCCATCTATATGGCTGGATAACTCCGCCCACATGGCTAGACAGCCACGCCCACATGCCGGGGCAGCTCCGCCCACACACGTGGACAGCTCCGCCCACACTGCTCTGACAGCCCGGCGGTGACGAGGGAGCCCTCTAGTGGCCGATCCTCTCCCCTGCGTCTGTGACCGACCGACCGACCGACCGACCAACCAACCAGCCCACTGCAGCAGCAAATACCTCTTACTACCTGTAGCCACGCTACACTCTACTCAACTCAACACAACCTACCAACACAACACAACTTAACCTACCAACACAGCACAACACAACACAACTCAACTCAACCTACCAACACAACACAACACAGCACAGCACAATACAACTCAACCTACCAACACAACACAACACAGCACAATACAACTCAACCTACCAACACAACACAACACAACACAACTCAACCTACCAACACAACACAACACAACACAATACAATACAACTCAACTCAACCTACCAACACAACACAACACAACACAACACAATACAATACAACACAACTCAACACAACTCAAC
>CM059283.1:4202389-4204889 GCA_030347295.1 Setipinna tenuifilis | reverse complement strand
AACTAGGCATCATCAGTTTCACTAATCTACCATTTTACTTGCACGCTCCCTGGAGGACTGTGTGTGTGTGTGTGTGTGTGTGTGTGTGTGTGTGTGTGTGTGTGTGTGTGTGTGTTTAGGGGGTGTGCATGCACAAGCGAGCATTGCCCTCAGTGGACATCAGGAGTGGTGTGTCCTATACCGCAGTGCTGATCCGCAGTGTGTGTGTGTGTGTGTGTGTGTGTGTGTGTGTGTGTGTGTGTGTGTGTGTGTGTTACGTCAGCTGGCCAGACAGGAAATACTGCTGCTGCCGCTGCTCAGTGAGCAGTCAGCTGGAGGAGGGAAAAGGAGGGAGGGAGAGAGAGAGGGAACGAGGGAGAGAGAGAAAGAGAGGAGGACGCAGAGAGAGGAAGAAAGAGAGGGATGAGGAAGCTAAGCGTGTGTGTGAGAGGGAGAAAAGGAAGATCGTGAAAGGCAGAGAGAGAGAGAGAGAGAGAGGGAGCGCAGGGGAGTGTGTGCGTGTGCGTGGGCGTTTTGACAGACAGAGAGAGAGCGAGGAGGGAGACCGGCGTCTGTGTGTAAGTGTGTGTGTGTGTGTTTGTGTGTGTAAGAGAAAGAGAGGAACGGCGTCTGTGTGTAAGTGTGTGTGTAAGAGAAAGAGAGGACCGGCATCTGTGTGTAAGTGTGTGTGTGTTTGTGTGTGTGAGAGAAAGAGAGGAACGGCGTCTGTGTGTAAGTGTGTGTGTGTGTTTGTGTGTGAGAGAAAGAGAGGAACGGCGTCTGTGTGTAAGTGTGTGTGTGTGTGTTTGTGTGTGTGAGAGAAAGAGAGGAACAGAGAGGGGGAGAGTAAGAGGGTGCTGAGTTATAGGGAGGGAGAGACAGCTTGCATCTGTATGTAAGTGTGTGTGTGTGTGTGTATGTAGGGGGTGCCAACCTGCAT
The DNA here is from genome assembly GCA_030347295.1 of Setipinna tenuifilis. Classification (NCBI taxonomy): domain Eukaryota; kingdom Metazoa; phylum Chordata; class Actinopteri; order Clupeiformes; family Engraulidae; genus Setipinna; species Setipinna tenuifilis. The sequence continues at coordinate 4,203,970 of CM059283.1, read as the reverse complement.
GTTTGTGTGTGTGTGTGTGTGTGTGTTAGTAAGACAAATTGAGCAAGGATAGTTATTGAGCTGTCATTAGACAGAGCTAGCCTGCAGGTGTGTGTGTGTGCGTGTGTGTGTGTGTGTGCATGATTGAAAGAGAGAGCCATAGCAAGAAGGGGTTGAGCTGCAGGGAAAAGTGCTGGCTGGAGTGTGTGTGTGTGTGAGAGAGGCAAAGCAAAAAGGCTTTGGGCTTTAGGCAGACAGCTGGTCTGTGAGTGTTTGAGTGTGTGTGTGTGTGTGTGTGTGTACTGTAAGTGTGTATGAGTGAGCGGAGGGGCATTGGGCTGCAGTTAGAGAGAGCTTATCTGTGAGTGTTTAAGTGTGTGTGTTTGTGTTTGTGTGTATGACCAAGAGACGTTTGGTTGCAGGGAGAGAGACAAGAGATCTGAGAGTGTGTGTAAGGTTGTATGAGAGTGTGTGAAAGAGTGTGTGTGTGTGAGCGTGTGTGTGTAAGAGCAAGAAGCAGTTAGCTGCAGGGAGAGAGACAGAGACAGGAGCCACTCTGTGAGTGTGCGTGGGTGTGCGTGTGTGTGTGTGCGTGTGTGTGTGTGTGTGTGTGCGTGCGTGAGTGAGTGTGTGTGTGTGTGTGTGAGTGGGGAGGTGTTGATCTGCACAGAGGCCTTATAAAGTCATGGGGGCCAGAGAGGGGCCGGCCCCCCCTGCACTATAAATACGTATCGCGTCTGCAGATCCAGCTTTGGTGGCTGGGTCCTCTCAGCTACGCACGCACACACACACACACACACACACACTCACACTCCTCCGCGGTCTCCACCTGCTCCTCCTCGCCTAGCAGTAGGAGCCTACACACACACACGCACACTTTTCTGCGCACACACACTCTCCCTCACACACACACGCAGGATGCCGCGAGTGGACGCAGACCTGAAGCTGGACTTTAAGGATGTCCTGGTCAGACCAAAGAGGAGCAGCCTCCGCAGCCGCTCTGAGGTGGGTCAGTGTGTGTGTGTGTGTGTGTGTGTGTGTGTGTGTGTGTTTGTATATATGTGTGTGTGTGTGTGTGTGTGTATCCGGAGCCGCTCTGAGGTGGGTCAGAACCGGATCTGTGTGTGTACGTGTGTGTGTGTGTGTATATATGTGTGTGTGCGAGTGTGTGTGTGGGGGTGTGTGAGAGGGTGTGTGTGTATGTGTGTGTGCGTTTGTGCGTCTATGCCTCTGTATGTCTCAGGCAGATCTATGTGTGTGTGTGTGTGTACATGTGTTAAATACGATGTGTCTGTGTGCTTCCTTGTGTGTGTATTTGTTTATGGTGTGTATCTAAGTGTATATGTGTGTGAGAGAGGGAGAGACAGTGATCAGTGACAGCGGCAAAGAGGGTTTGCGTGTGTGTGTGTGTGTGTGTGTGTGTGTGTGTGTGTGTGTGTGTGTGTGATGAGGGACAGTGGCAGAGAGGGTGTTGTGTCATTCACATTCAAGAGCAGATGCCACAGCCAACAGCTGCATTAGAGGAGGAGCAACAGTGTGTGTGTGCGTGGGTGTGTGTGTGTGTGTGTGTGTGTGTGTGTGTGTGTGTGTTGAAAGTGAGAG
>CM059283.1:4184889-4187389 GCA_030347295.1 Setipinna tenuifilis | reverse complement strand
CCATATTGATATACACCTATACATGCGCGCACACATATATATGTGCATGCACACATACACATACAGTAAATGTACACACACATACACACATAAATGCACACATACAGATTATAGACTTGCCTTGTTTTTTCCTGCATTAAGGTTACTTTGAAATTGTTTGTTTTCAACATGTTTACTTGAACATTCTACTTATATCTCACAAACACACACACACACACACACACACACACCAACATACACAGTACAATTTACATACACATACACACCACACAAACACACACCAACATGTGCAATAAGTTATTTTCTTTACCCTAGGCACTGGTAGTTGTGTGTAGGTGTGTGTGTGTGTGTGTGTGTGTTGTGAACGATAAAGCCATAAATACTGTTCCAGCCTCTCAGGACTTACGCATAAATATTAAATATTATATTTGCTGCTGCTATGGTGTCCCACATGCTGTTCGCTAGCCATACTGTGAGACCATGCTAGTTAGCATGGCTAAACAAACCCCTTGAGTCAAACCTGGCGTCTCTGTACTAGCATAGCATTCTCGCTAACCCTAGCCATACTGTGAGACTGAGTCTATGTGTTAGCATGGCCAGCTAACCCCTTGAAAGCGCCGCCCTACTAGCGTAGCATGCTAGCTAACCCTAGGCATACAGTACTGTGAGAACATGTGTTAGCATGGCTAACCGATCGCATCAGTTAAACATGATGCCTCTGCGCTAGCGTAGCATACTGGGCACAGACTGTAAGACTGGACAGAGCATGCCCAGTTGGCCCACGTACTGTAACGCCTGGCCCTCGTCTGGCCTGGTTCTGGCCCCGTGTGTGTTGTTGTCTAGTTGTGGCCGCATGGCAGCTTACGTGTTGCTGAATCTGATGCATACCATGCCTCCTGTAGCGAAGGGGAGGAGAAGTCACCCCACCGGGATTCAAACCCAGGTCTCCAGGGTACCAAACGTGTACTTTTGACCGCAACGCCAAAGAGCCAGGCTCGTTGGTATGGCAGTCAGAGCACACCCACAACCCTAGTGATGGTCACTCCATCACACACACATACACACACAACAGTCCCAGCCCCTGACCTCAGCATGGCTGTGTGTGTGCCCTCTCCGTACTCTGCAGTTCCACTAGCAAGCTGTGTGTGACCATCGCTAGCACCTCTTCCCTCATCTCTAACTTCCTCTCTCATCGCTATGGTAACCCCTTCTCTCATCTCTAACTTCCTCTCTCATCGCTATGGTAACCTCTTCCCTCATCTCTAACTTCCTTTCTCATCGCTATGGTAACCTCTTCTCTCATTCCTAACTTATTATTCGGTCTCTAACTTTTTCTCTCATCTCTACGGCAACAAGCCTGTCACTCACATCTCTAGGTGTATGACCATCGCTAACGCCCCTTCTCCTATCTCTAACTCCTTCTCTCATCTCCGTGGTAACGGGCCTGTCACTCGCAGCCCTAGAGGTGTGAAGAGACTGCTTGTGTGTGTGACTGTGGCAGCAGCAGGTGTCCTGTGGTCCCCAGCAGGTGTTTGACCAGAGGGCTACACCAGAGTAGTCACAACACTGTGCTGAACAAGGATAGCTTAGCTTAGCTTAGCTAGCTAGGTAGCCACTTCACAGGTGTTTCTAGAGAGGCAATGTTTGAAATACTACTCAGATAATGGGCTTGTTTGAAATGACTGCCTGGCTAAGGGGCTGCCTTAAAGCAGTGCATTCTGGACTTGAAATCGTGACATTTTTGGGACAATCTCATCCAAAACGTCTCTGTACCACTCCATACCCACCTATGTGATAAGGTGGCGTTCGGGCGAGATTGTCCAAAAACGTCACTATTTCAAGTCCAGAATGCTGGTGTACACAAGGGGGGGGGGGCATATATGGGCTACTATTCAGTGGGGTTGTCAAGGAAACAGAATAGGGCTAACCACATCACAAGGGTAATTCTGGGCAACACAAACAAAGGAGTGTGTGTGTGTTGTGCTGTTTACTAAGAGGTTGTGCATGTGTCTGGGTCTGGGTCCGGGGTGTTTCTCACTGTTAATGGTGGGGGGGTTCATTTAGAACAAAACTGCTTTAGCTGTAAGAATGTTGAGGCTGAGGACGACTCCATAACTAGATCTGATCTTCTGAGCACCCTGGATCTTACCTCCTAAATATACACAGGCACAGAGACACACACACACAATACAACAACTTTAGGCCCGGTTTGCTGTACTGAACCCAGTAGGTCTGGATCTGGGTGTGGGGCTCCTCCAGTGTGTTTTCAGTCCGTGTTTGCTGTGTCAATGTCTGTCTGTGTCACTGTCTGTCTGTCTGCCTGTCTGTCTGTCTGTGTTTCTGCTGTCCAATGAATCAGCATCTCTGGCCATTGCTGATGGGTTACATGACTAATAATGAATAAACAGGACACGGTGTGGGAAACTAACCAGTCTCTCTCTCTCACTGTCTGTGTGTGCAGTACCTGGTGTATGCACTGTGTGGCTCAGACACACACACA
>CM059283.1:4172389-4174889 GCA_030347295.1 Setipinna tenuifilis | reverse complement strand
CACAGACTTTAAGTATAACAATGTTATAACTACACAGACTTAATATGATAACGTGTAAATACTTTGTAAAATTTCGCCTACAGTACAGTAATCCGGATAGAAAACAAGAACCAAAAAAAAAACAAAACAAAACAAAAAAAATATGAAGAGAAAAACAAAAAAAGAAAACTAAACAATTTTTTGAGGGCAGATTTCTTTGTTTTGCGTGAGTCTTTCTGGTGAAAGCCGGTGTCCAAACAGTCCCGCTGCCATCCTCTCCTCTTCTCCTCTTTACTCTCCTCTCCTCTTCTCCTCTTTACGTTCCTCCTCTCCTCTCCTCCTCTCCTCTCCTCTCCTCCATCTCACTTGCCCATGTTGGAGCGGCCCTCGATGCTCATCTTCACCTCCTGGGAGAGGAAGGAGGCCTTGGGGGGGGGCAGGGGGGGCTCCTCCTCCTCGGGGCGTTCCACCTTGCGGCCCTCGGGGGCCGACCACCTCCTCTTGCGCGCCACCGGCCTCCCCAGCCCCCCCTCCGCACCCCCACCCGCACCTCCACCCCCCCCTCCACTGCCCCCCACCTCCGCCCCCCTGCCGGGCCTCAGTTCCCCGTTCTCAACACCGCCGGCACTCGGACCTCCACCCCCTCCTCGGCCCGGCCCGTTCTCCGTCTCCCTGCCGAGCCGTGGACCCCCGGTACCAGGACCGGTACCGCCCAGCGAGGCGGAGAACCGCGGGGGCTTCAGGGTTCCCCTCTGGTTCTCCAGCACCTGGTTCTGTGCCTGGTTCTGTGCCTGGTTCTGTGCCTGGTTCTGGGTCTGGTTCTGGGTCTTCTTGAGGGCCCCGTTCTTGAGGCTCTTGAGGGTGAGCGAGATGCAGACGTCCCCCACGGCCAGCTTGGCACAGGGCAGCTGCAGCGTCTGAGTGGTGCGGTCGGGGCAGCAGGACGACCAGCCCTGACCAAACACGAAGAAGGGGTACTCCACCAGCACCTCCACACTCACCTGGGGGAGACAGAGGGGGGGGGAGAGAGGGAGCAGAGGGAGGGGGAGAAGGGGGAGAGGGGGAGAGAGAAAGGGAGAGAGAGAGGAAGAGAGGGAGTGAGGGAGAGAGGGGGAGCAGAGGGAGGGGGAGAGAAGGGGAGATAGGGAGAGAGTAGGGCAGAGAGAGAGGGGGAAAATAGAGAGAGAGAGAGAGGGAGAGAGAGGGGAGGCAGAGGAAGAGGGAGAAAGAGAATGAGGAAGGGAGAGAGAGAGGGAGCAAGTGAGAGAGAGGGGGAGAGGAAGGAAGACAAAAAGGGACAGAGGGAGAGAAAGGGAGGAGAGAGAGGGAGAAAGAGAGGGGGAGAGACAGAAGCAGAAGGAGGGGAAGAGAGAGACAGAGAGAGAGGTAGAGAGAGGGGGAGCAGAAGGGGGGGTAGATTGATTAATTTTGTGAGTGAGAAAAGAAAGACAAATACAGTGCAATTCAAACAACTGATTTTGGATGGAGTTGGTATTTCTGTGCTCACAGACTGGAACGCAGCAAGGAAACACACACATACACACACACACACACACACACACACACACACACACACACACACACACACTTTCACTCTATAAGTGAGCCCAACTGGCTGTGGGCTCAGAGTCACTTAGTGCCGTCACACACACCGGCGGTGTCCTGCCTGCCTGCCAACAGTGTGGCCCTCGGAGATGCCTCAATGCCAAGGCCACGCTACTACACTCAATACAGCACTCAGGTACTGGTACTACAGCAGGGAAATAGGCCCTGGTACTACAGCAGGGAAATAGGCCCTGGTACTACAGCAGGGAAATAGGCCCTGGTACTACAGCAGGGAAATAGGCCCTGGTACTACAGCAGGGAAATAGGCCCTGGTATTACAGCAGGGAAATAGGCCCTGGTATTACAGCAGGGAAATAGGCCCTGGTACTACAGCAAAGAAATAGGTACTGGTACTACAGCAGGGAAATAGGCCCTGGAACTACAGCAGGGAAATAGGCCCTGGTACTACAGCAGGGAAATAGGCCCTGGAACTACAGCAGGGAAATAGGCCCTGGTACTACAGCAGGGAAATAGAGAGAGAGGGAGACAGTGTGGCCCTTAGAGATGCCTCAATGCCAAGGCCACGCACACTCAATACAGCACTCAAGCAGGCCATACAGACACTACAGGCAGACCCTACAGACACTACTACACTCAATACAGCACTGAGGCAGACCCTACTGCTACTACAGACACTACACTAGAGGAATAGGTACTACAGTACTGAAGCAGATCCTACACACACTACTGTTACTACAGTACTCAAGCACACCTACAGACACTACTGTTACTACAGTACTCAAGGACACCCTACTGCTACTACAGGCAGACCTACTGCTACTACATACACTAGAGCACTGAGGCAGACCATACAGACACCACTACACTCAATACAGCACTGAGGCAGACACTACAGATACTACAGCCAATACAGCACTGAGGCAGACTGTGAAAAAGCCACGAACGTAATAGAAAA
>CM059283.1:4151373-4153873 GCA_030347295.1 Setipinna tenuifilis | reverse complement strand
TCCACTAGCAATAGTACGGCCATCGCTACCACCTCTTCCCTCATCTCTAACTTCTTCTCTCATCGCTATGGTAACCTCTTCTCTCATCTCTAACTTCCTCTCTCATCGCTACGGTAACCTCTTCCCTCATCTCTAACTTCCTCTCTCATCGCTATAGTAACCTTTTCTCTCATTCCTAACTTATTATCTGGTCTCTAACTGTTTCTCTCATCTCTACGGCAACAAGCCTGTCACTCACATCCCTAGGTGTATGACCATCGCTAACGCCCCTTCTCCCATCTCTAACATCTTCTCTCATCTCCGTGGTAACGGGCCTGTAACTCGCAGCCCTAGAGGTGTGAAGAGACTGCTTGTGTGAGTGACAGTGGCAGCACATGTTCTGTGGTCCCCAGCAGGTGTTTGACCGGAGGACTACAGTAGTCACAACACTGTGCTGAACAAGGATAGCTTAGCTTAGCTAGCTAGCTAGGTAGCCACTTCGCAGGTGTTTCTAGAGAGGCAATGTTTGAAATACTACTCAGATAATACACTGGTGTAAACAAAGTGTGGGGGGGGGGCATATTTGGGCTACTATTCAGTGGGGTTGTCAAGGAAACAGAATAGGTGGGGGGGTTCATTTAAAACAAAACTACTTTAGCTGTAAGAATGTTGAGGCTGAGGACGACTCCATAACTAGATCTGATCTTCTGAGCACCCTGGATCTTACCTCCTAAACATACACAGGCACACAGACACACACACACACACACACACACACACACAATACAACAACTTTAGGCCAGGTTTGCTGTACTGAACCCAGTAGGTCTGGATCTGGGTGTGGGTCTCCTCCAGTGTGTTTTCAGTCTGTTTGCTGTGTCAATGTCTGTCTGTGTCACTGTCTGTCTGTCTGCCTGTCTGGCTGTCTGTGTTTCTGCTGTCCAATGAATCAGCATCTCTGGCCATTGCTGATGGGTTACATGACTAATAATGAATAAACAGGACAAGGTGTGGGAAACTAACCAGTCTCTCTCTCTCACTGTCTGTGTGTGCAGTACCTGGTGTATGCACTGTGTGGCTCAGACACACACACACACACACACACACACACACACACACACACACACACACACCAGTCTTTCTCTGTCTGTGTGTGCAGTACCTGGTGTATGCACTGTGTGGCACTGTTTTTCTGTGAGCCTCTGATCCCAAGACCAACTCCCATACCATTAGGCCAGGCCAAGCACACACACACACACACACACTTACCTAATGCCAAAGTGTGGACCACATCTGTTTCCAAGGACAAGATCACACAGACACACACACACACACACACACACACACACACACACACACACACACACACACATACACACACACAGACACACATACACACACATGCGCGCACGCACACACACAAAAATACACACACACACATATACAGTTTAAACTCGTTGCTGTGGAAACCAAAGACCAATCAGAAAGCAGGCCTGCCTGAGCTGCGCAGTTGGCACTGGAGATTTTATTAGTTTGTCTTCACTGAAACAATAAACTCGCACTGCTATACAGACAATCTCTTTTCTTTCCATTTTTAACAAAGTTCTTCACAACCTGAATCAAATATTGTTTTTGTTTTTTGTTTTGTTTTGTTTTTTTTTACCCATACTTATGAGAAGAGTTCTACCTAGAAAAACCATTAGGCAAGCACCATTAAAGAAAAAGGGACCATTGAAATCATAAAATCATCAAGTCCGAGAAAACCATTGAGCGTATCCTACAAACGGACACACCAGAGTAGAATTAGAAAATAGAATTTCAATTCCTCCATATTTATGTTATATTACTTTTGTTTTCTTTCCTTTTTTTCTATCTTTCTGTGGTATTTTTATTTTATTTATTTTTTACAAAAAGCTAGTGCAAGTACAATATTTAACATGGACTAGAGAGGATGCACGCTTATGAAAACAAAACAAAACAAACAAAAAGAGGAAAACAAATGAAATCTTTTTCAGAACGCAGGTTTCTATCGACGCCTTACATCATCTCCTCCTGTTTCTCCTTTTAGTAAGTAAGGTGCATTATCAGCACACACACACACACACACACACACACACACACACACTGATTTATCCTGGAAAACACTCCAGCGACCCCCCACACCCCTTCTTTGCCCCCACACCCCACCTTCACCCCCAGATGCTACTGGCCCAAAACCTGTGTGGTGGCCATGGCTTTAGATAACCTACCCTCAAACACACACACACACACACACACACACACACTGGTCTTACACATTCACCTGAAAAACTGTGTAACAGTCTTATCTCCTGTTAGCCTCCTGATTCACTGTTGATGAGGAGCCCAGCCTAAACTGGCACACTTCCTGGGCCATACATCACATTACATTACATTACATTACATTCCACCATTAACACATTGGCTCCAAGCAGTGACACACACATTCAGAACCTCCTCTGCCGTCGCCTAGCAACAAGCAACACAAACACAGAGAACAGTC
>CM059283.1:4138873-4146373 GCA_030347295.1 Setipinna tenuifilis | reverse complement strand
TTGGATGTATACCTCGAGTAGCTGACATGTCGTCAGTGTGAGAGCCAAAAATTAAATTAAAAAGGGAACACACTAATGGATGTAGACACACACACACACACACACACACACACACACACACACACACAAACACACACACACGCACTGTATAGTAATCATCTATGTGTACTCACAACCAACTACAACCAAAATTTGATATAAAGATTTTTTTAAATTCCGCACTTTCGGACAAACACTTCCATGTTAAGAATATATAAAGATATAAAATTACAGATTATGATTACAACTCACGCTACAGATCCCTGCACAAAAATACACATACACACACGGACACACAGGTACACACACACGCACACACACACACATACACTCATTCATAAAATTTACACACATTGTACAAAATATCTGCAATGTATTCTTCAAAATATTTCATTCTACATTCTAAAATCAGTAACTCCACCAATCTGTCTCTGTCTCTGTCTGTCTGTTTGTCTGCCTGTCTCTCTCTCTCTCTCTCTCTTACACACACACACACACACACACACACACACACACACACACACACACACACACACACACACACACAAACACAGAGACACAAAGTGATGTGATGTCCAAAGCAAAAAAAAGACAGAATGTGTGTATGTATTTGATCTGAGAAACCCTGTTTTATTATAAAAAAATAAAGCATTTTCAAATCGCATCCATGGCGCAACCTCCACCACCCCTCCTCCGACTCATCATCACCACGGCAACCCCACTGCCCATCAAATCACTCCGGCCAATTAGAGAGCTCAACAAGTGTGCAGGCCATGGACCCTATCACATGCCCCGCCCCCCTCAACACACAACTTCCTGTGAAGCACAACTGCTCCCCTGGTGTGTGTGTGTGTGTGTGTGTGTGCGTGTGTGTGTGTGTCTGTATGTGTAAATGTAGGCACCTGTCTGTAATTCTGTGCATGTGTGTGATGCTACTTGCATGTCTATGTGTGTGTGTGTGTGCGCGCGTGTGCGAGCGCGCGTGTGTGTGTGTGTTTATGTATGTGTGACTGAGTGTGTGTGATATAGAGATAGGGCACACATTTGTCAAAGAGTGTGTGTGTGTGTGTGTGTGTGTGTGTGTGTGTGTGTGTGTGTGTGTGTGTGTCCATGTGTCTGTGTCTGTGTTTGTATGACAGAGTGATAGGGCACACACATTGTCCAAACGGTGTGTGTGTGTGTGTGTGTGTGTGTGTGTGTGTGTGTGTGTGTGTGTTTAGAGGAGAAGGGCAGCGAAGAGGCCTCCCAGTAAGGCTGACTTGTTAGGTAACTGCTACATTTCAGTAAAAGGGGTTTTCAGCTCAGTGTGTGCATTTGGGCTGAAAACCCAAAATTAAACAAAAGAAAAATATCATGAAAAAAGAAAAAAAAAGAAAATAAGAACAGAAAATAAAAGAAACAAAAATAAACATTAAAAGTCATGTTACTAACTCTCCGGATGTGCAAATTGCAAGATTCTCTTAAGTAGAATTTGAACAGAAACACTGGACATATACCTATACATCATACAAATGATACAACACACATCACCCATACAACTCACACACACACACACACACACACACACACACACACACACACACACACACAGACCGCTGACAAAAGTTGCATGTGTCCTGGTGTGCACAGCTGTTAAGTCGTATGTCTAGACATGTTAATGTTTACAAACATACAAAATACATCAACATTAAAGCACATTTTTAGTGCGTGTGTGTGTCTGTGTGTTTGTGTGTGTGCTTGTGTGTGTATGCACACACTCACGTGTGCCCATGCGTGTGTGAGTGCATATATATGCGTGTTTATGTATGTGATTGTATTTGTGTGTGTGTGTGTGTGTGTGCGTGTGTGTGTGTGTGTGTGTGTGTGTCACATACATGTAAGAACATGACACCATTCAAAGACATAAATGTGTGGCTACACATTTTTTCCTATTCATTTCTCTTTTTCTCTCTCTCTCTCTCTCTGACTCTCTCTCCATCCCTCACTTTATCCCATTCTCTCTTTTAGATTCTGTTATGATTCTTTCTCAGTGTGCTTGCGTTTGCTGCTCTTTAGCTCCCCCTTGTGGTAGATGTGAGAACATGGTCTCGTATGGCCCATGGGTCCTTCTGGATCTACTAAAGATGAGACATTCCCTCTCTTTCCTCCCATTTCTCCTCCTCTCTTCTCCTCCTCTCTTCTTCTCCTCCTCTATCGTCTCTTTATCTCTTTATCCAACCCGTGACTGTTTTGGTCACATGACTCCTGACCTTTGACATCTGAACTTTCACCTCTCTCCCATCACAGCCACAGATCCACCTGACTGCCACACACAACATACAGTACTGGGTTCACGCAGAGAGGTCAACATAATAATAATAATAATAATAATAATAATAATAATAATAATAATAATAATAATGGTGTGATCATCGTTGTCATAGTTTGTCCATTGACATCTTTCTATAGTTATGATTGGCTGGTCTGGGTGAGGAATAAGTGTGTGATGTGTGTGTGAAGTGTTTCGAGACGACCACTTGGACCTCTACGTCTGCCTAAGCACACACACACACACTCACACACACACACACACAAACACACACACACACTATGTCCTCACTCTCTCTCACACACACACATTTCAAAAAAGACTAAACATAAGAAAAACAAATACACAATGTTGCACCAAAACAATGATAAGTCATATGTAGTCATTTCTTCTAGTATTACCCAAGCCAACTAGTCACTATGCAAGTTTTGGAAATATAAACAAAAACACACACACTCACACATGCACACACACACACACACACACACGCACACACACACAGAAAAAAAAAAACAAAAAAAACAAAACAAAACATTTACCCATCTTCCAGGTTATATGTGTCTGGAGGGGAGCCCTGACCTGAAGGTTGTTTTGTTTACATGTTTGTGTTTACACACTTTGTTTACACATTCATCACCGATAGAAATCTATTTGTCATTACAAAGAAGGCTGAAGACAGTCAGGAAAAACAGGCAAAACCAAAAGACTAAACAAAAGGGAAAAGTTGAGCACATAAAGCAGATTCCATGAATGGTATATTTTTCCTCTTTCCTAAGGAGCGACTGGCGCTGCTTGATGACATCATCGGCCAGTCTGTCGCTGTGTGATGACTTCACTGGGGCTGCAATGGTGACAGCACAGAGCCCACAGCTCTGTAATTGAAAAACCACTAGGGGATATAATGGGTCAGTCCAAGGCTTAAGACTAACATCACCTTGCGTCTGTTACGACTAACGACAGGATATCTAGTCCAGGAGTGACAGTGGGCATCATGTGGACCTCTCCATGTCGCCACGGGAGAGGCGCTTCCGCCATGCCACCCTGGGGGCCAACGCCGGGGGCAGCCTGACGTGCCGTGCCAACCACACCTGCCCTTAAGCCTGTCGCCATGACCACAGCCACGGTCACCACAGCTACACAACAACAAGGAAGTTCCCACTCTAGAACATTCTGGAACAGGCCTTGTGGGACTTCTAGAGCGTTCTAGGATTTTAGAATCTTGTGGTTGACATCAAAGAACTGGCAAGCCCTCTAGACAATGCTCAGGTATCCTTTTTAACCCACCACCCACCCCCCTCTCTCACACACACACACACACACACACACACATGCATTAACACACGCGCGCACACACTGTTACACACAGAAACACACACACACACTCGCACACACACTAACCCAGTACAGAGGCTGCTGTGCCCCTGTGGAACCCTTCTCCAAACAATTGCACAAGTTGTAATAAAGTATAACAATGTTATAACTACACAGACTTTAAGTATAACAATGTTATAACTACACAGACTTAATATGATAACGTGTAAATACTTTGTAAAATTTCGCCTACAGTACAGTAATCCGGATAGAAAACAAGAACCAAAAAAAAAGAAAACAAAACAAAACAAAAAAAAATATGAAGAGAAAAACAAAAAAAGAAAACTAAACAATTTTTTGAGGGCAGATTTCTTTGTTTTGCGTGAGTCTTTCTGGTGAAAGCCGGTGTCCAAACAGTCCCGCTGCCATCCTCTCCTCTTCTCCTCTTTATTCTCCTCTCCTCTTCTCCTTTTTACGTTCCTCCTCTCCTCTCATCTCTCCTCTCCTCCTCCTCTCCATCTCACTTGCCCATGTTGGAGCGGCCCTCGATGCTCATCTTCACCTCCTGGGAGAGGAAGGAGGCCTTGGGGGGGGGCAGGGGGGGCTCCTCCTCCTCGGGACGCTCCACCTTGCGGCCCTCGGGGGCCGACCACCTCCTCTTGCGCGCCACCGGCCTCCCCAGCCCCCCCTCCGCACCCCCACCTGCACCTCCACCCCCACCTCCGCTGCCCCCCATCTCCCCCACCTCCGCCCCCCTGCCGGGCCTCAGTTCCCCGTTCTCAACGCCGGCACTCGGACCTCCACCACCCCCTCCTCGGCCCGGCCCGTTCTCCGTCTCCCTGCCGAGCCGTGGACCCCCGGTACCCAGCGAGGCGGAGAACCGCGAGGGCTTCAGGGTTCCCCTCTGGTTCTCCAGCACCTGGTTCTGGGCCTGGTTCTGTGCCTGGTTCTGGGTCTGGTTCGGGGTCTTCTTGAGGGCCCCGTTCTTGAGGCTCTTGAGGGTGAGTGAGATGCAGACGTCCCCCACGGCCAGCTTGGCACAGGGCAGCTGCAGCGTCTGAGTGGTGCGGTCGGGGCAGCAGGATGACCAGCCCTGACCAAACACGAAGAAGGGGTACTCCACCAGCACCTCCACACTCACCTGGGGGAGACATAGGGGGGAGGGAGAGAGGGGGGAATGTCAGTTCACACACACACACACACACACACACACACAGCAGGACGACCAGCCCTGACCAAACACGAAGAAGGGGTACTCCACCAGCACCTCAACACTCACCTGGGGGAGACAGGGGGGGGAGGGGGGGAGAGGGAGAGAGAGAGGGAGGGAGGGGAGAGAGAAAGGGACAGAGAGAGAGAGGGGGGAGGCAGAACAAGAGGGAGAAAGAGGGAGGAAGAGAGAAATATAGGCAGAGAGGGAGGAAGAGAGAGGGAGAAGAGGAAGGGAAAGACAAAGGGAGAGAGGGGTGAGGGAGGGAGAGAGAGAGAGAGAGAGAGAGAGAGAAAGAGGGAGGTAGTGAAAGTGAGAGTAAGAGAGGGAGGAAAAGAGGGCAAATGAGGGGAGAGAGAGGGGGAGAGGGAGGAGGAGAGAAAGGGGTAGAGAGGGGGGAAAGAGAGGAAGAGAAAGAGCGAGAGTGTGGGAGAGACAGAAGGAGAAGGAGGGGAAGAGAGAGAGGGAGAGAGAGGGGTAGTAGAAGGAGGGGGTAGATTGATTAATTATGTGAGTGAGAAAAGAAAGACAAAAACCGTGCAATTCAAACAACTGATTTTGGATGGAGTCGGTACTTCTGTGCTCACAGACTGGAACGGAGCAAGGAAACACACACACACACACACACACACACACACTGGTACTATAGCAGAGCACACACACACACACACACACACACACACAGTAAAACGGTGTATTTCTCTCTATAAGTGAGTCCAACTGGCCGTGGGCTCAGAGTCACTTAGTGCTGTCACACACTCCGGCGGTGTCCTGCCCGCCTGCCAACAGTGTGGCTCTCGGAGATGCCTCAATGCCAAGGCCACGCTACTACACTCAATACAGCACTCAGGTACTGGCACTACAGCAGGGAAATAGGCCCTGGTACTACAGCAGAGAAAGAGGCCCTGGTACTACAGCAGGGAAATAAGCCCTGGTACTACAGCAGGGAAATAGGCCCTGGTACTACAGCAGGGAAATAAGCCCTGGTACTACAGCAGGGAAATAGGCCCTGGTACTACAGCAGAGAAAGAGAGAGAGAGGGAGACAGTGTGGCCCTTGGAGATGCCTCAATGCCAAGGCCACACTACTACACTCAATACCGCACTCAGACACACACTACAGCTACTACAGCCAGTACAGTAGAGGAATAAGCCCTGGTACTACAGCAGAGGAAGGGAGAGAGAGATAGGGAGGGAGGGAGGGAGGGAGAGAGAGAGGGGGGAAAGGAGGAAGAAAGGAGTTAGCCCTGGTACTACAGTAGAGGAAGGGAGAGAGAGATAGGGAGGGAGAGAGAGAGGGGGAAAAGGAGGAAGAAAGGAATAAGCCCTGGTACTACAGCAGAGGAAGGGAGAGAGAGATAGGGAGGGAGGGAGAGAGAGAGGGAGGGAAGGAGGAAGAAAGGAATAAGCCCTGGTACTACAGTAGAGGAATAGGCCCTGGTACTACAGTAGAGGAAGGAAGAGAGACAGAGGGAGGGAGAGAGGGGGGGGATGGAGAGAGACAGAGGGGGAGAGGAGGGGGGTGGGGAGAGATAGAGGGGGAGAGGAGGGAGGGAGGGAGGAAGAGAGGAATAGGCCCTGGTGCTACAGTAGAGGAATACTGTGGTATTACAGCAGAGGAAGAGAGAAAGGGGGAGATAGAGAGAGGGTGGAGAGACAGAGGGGGAGAGACAGAGAAAGGAAGAGAGAGAGAGGGAGGGAGAGGGGGGAGAGATGAGGAGAGGGAGAGAGAAAGGCGGAGATAGAGAGAGGGTGGAGAGACAGAGGGGGAGAGACAGAGAAAGGAAGAGAGAGAGAGGGAGAGAGAGGGGGGAGAGATGAGGAGAGATGAGTAGAGGGAGAGAGAAAGGGGCAGAGAGACCGAGAGGGAGGGAGGGAGAGAGAAGGGGGGAGAGAGGAAGAGAGGAATAGGTCCTGGTACTACAGCAGAGGAAAGAAGAGAGAGAGAGAGAGAGGGAGGGAGAGAGGGGGAGGGGGGAGAGAGGAAGAGAGGAATAGGTCCTGGTACTACAGCAGAGGAAAGAAGAGAGAGAGAGAGAGAGGGAGGGAGAGAGGGGGGATGGGGAGAGGCCCTGGTACTGGTGCTACACTGATCCCTGTAAGCTGGCACTTATCCTCTACCTGGTATTGCACTCTCACACACACTCACACACACATTCCCACCTACCCACACTCTCTCTCACACACACACACACCTCACACACACACACACACACTCTCTCCGACGGCGAACTGTATGAGTGCGTAGTTGGGCGTGTGGCTGGGGCTGATGCGTTCTACAGTGCTGGAGTCTCTCTCACACACACACACACACACACACACACACACACACTCTCACCTGTGCGCGGTGCTCTCCGACGGCGAACTGTATGAGTGCGTAGTTGGGCGTGTGGCTGGCGCTGATGCGCTCCACGGTGGAGGAGTCGATGCGCAGGTCGGCGCTGATGTCGGCACTCTGCAGGAAGTCCTCCGTGTTCAGCTCCTCCACCCTCTTCAGCTCCCCGTCCGCCAGCTGGATGATGGAGCCCTTGGTGAAGTAGGGGGGCAGCGAGGGGGGGGGCGTTGGTGGGGGTGGGGGTGGGGGGGGTCCCGGAGGAGGAGGACACGGTTGTGGTGGTGGGGGCAGGGGCGGG
>CM059283.1:4071373-4073873 GCA_030347295.1 Setipinna tenuifilis | reverse complement strand
ACACACATACTATGATCATCTGTCCATTCTAAATCTGCCACCACAGTTGTCATAGAAACATCGGTAGTGAGTGTGAATAGTAGACTCAGTGCTTAATGGACCCATTCACTTTCTGACACACACACATACACACACACACACACACGTACTGTACACACATGCACAGATACACCCATGTATGCATGCACACACACACACAAACATACACACACATATACAAACACGCATACATATACATACAACCCCACACGCATTGACACACACACACCCACACACACACACACACACACACATATGCACACACAGCTGTGGAGTGACAGCCAGGCCCATGTCCTGTGTGTAAAGAGGACCTGAGTGAGAGCAGCAGTGGGGTTGAGTCTTTAGGATGTAAAGCGCTGAAGCCACTGACAGCCTCATCTGTCACCAACCTTATCTGGACACCTGGGCACCCCACACACACACACACACACACACACACACACACACACACACACACACACATATACACACACACACACACAGACTCATATATACACGCACACACACACAGACTCTCTCGCTCTTTTTCTCTCTCTCTCGCTCTCACACACAAATACATACACAAACACGTACACTTTCTCACACACAGACACACACACTACACGCACACATGCACGCACAGACACACTCTCTCTCTCTCTCTCTCTCTCTCACACACACACATACACACTCTCTCTCACACACACATACTCTCTCTCTCTCTCTCTCTCTCTCTCTCTCTCTCTCTCTCTCACACACACACACACACACACACATACAATACACACTACACTCTCCCTCTCGCTCCTCATCACCTTTATTCTCTGCGTATGCTTACACTCACAAAAACGCACACACACACACACACGTGTACACACACACACACACACACACACACGTGTACACACACACACACACACACACACACACAGGCATTCCTGACTGCTGAATGGGCGAATAGAAGGTGATGAAATGGCCCATCTAGTGCACAGCTGTGACGATAAAAGCAGAGGAATGCAGGTCTCATTCAATACACACACACACACACACACACACACACACACACACACACACACACGCACGCACACACTCACACACACACACACACACAGGAATGTGTGTGGTGCGGGGGCAGAGAGAGAGGGATAGGAAAAGAGATAGATAGATAGATAGAGAGGTGCGTAGAGAGAAAGAGGGAGGTGGAGGATGGGGGAAAGGGAGAGGGCGGGTAGACGGAGAGAGAGAGAGGGAGTAGATGGGGCAGAGAGGGAGGGAGAGAGAGGGAGAGAAAAAAGGGGGAGAGGGAGGGAGAGAGGGAGAAAAGGGAGAGAGGGAGTGAGAAAGAGAGGGAGGGAGGAAGGGAGGAGGGGGAGAGGAAGGGAAAGAGGGAGAAAGAGGGGTAGAGGGCGAGAGGGATGGGTGAAAGATAGAGGGAGAGAGAGAGGGAGAAAAAGGGGTAGAGGGAGAGAGGAATGGGGGAGAGAGAGGACAGGGAGAGAGGGAGGGAAAGAGGTAAGAGGAGGGAGGGAGAGGGAGAGAGGGAGAGAGGGATGGGGGATGGAGGGAGGGAGGGAGAGTAGAGGTGAATGAAAAGATTGGATGGTGTTGTAATAAGAGGGCAGAACATTCCGGAGGGGGGAGTAGGGTGTGTGTGTGTGTGTGTGTGTGTGTGTGTGTGTGTGTGTGTGTGTGTGTGGAGGGGGGAGTTCGGGGGGGTGTGGGTGGTGGGTGTAGGGTGGGATTGGGTCTCATTCAACATCTACAGCTGTCATTGGAGTCACATTCAAACACACAGTCATGCACACACACAAACAAGCACACACACACACACTCACACACAAGCACACACACACACAAAGTAATAATTTAACAGACACTCCCTCAGAAAAACCATGCACACACCTAGTGTGTCAGAAACATCTACAGCTGTCAAAGCAGTCACATTGAAACACACATGCACACACACACAAACATGTGCATATACACACACACACACACACACACACACACACACACACACACACACACACAAAGTAATAGCAAACACTGACAATCTGTCAGAAGGTATTCATCACGTGTGTCAGGGTTGTCCCAGGACCCAAGGTTGTCTGTTTATACGCCTGACTAAAAAGCCTACTTGGCTTTGGGCTGCATACTCTAAGGGTGAGGCCGTACACACACACACACACACACACACACACATGCACACACACACACACACACACACACACACACGCGCACACACCCATAGTGATGTTATGTAAACGGTATGGTATGCTACTATGCGCTGTGCCTGCGTGCCTGTGGTGTATTTGCACTCAATTACACACACAAGCTGACAGACAAAGACAAAGGCACACACACACCCACACACTCACACACACACACATACACAGACACACACACACACCTGTGGATAGCATCATCATCCGAGAGAATAGTCACACACCAAATATTTGGTATGAAAGAGCTACAGGCTGAT
>CM059283.1:4026373-4031373 GCA_030347295.1 Setipinna tenuifilis | reverse complement strand
GCACCCTGCGTTTGACCTGGTAACTAAGTGATGCGGCTGGTATATGGAGAAGCACGTAATTGCTGGTGTCAATGTCAAAAACTACTAAAACGCTTTTACAGCTAAAAATGTCATTCTGTGGTATTTTGGGGCCTAAAATTAGCGAAAGTAAAAGTCTCACTGTGAGACAAAGGCAGAATGGCAGTCCAATGTGTGCTGATGTTAAATCAGGGTTGTGTGTGTGTGTGTGTGTGTGTGTGTGTGTGTGTGTTAAATCAGGGTTGACGTGTTAAGTAAGGTCTCCACAGCAGGTGGTCAGTGTGTGCTGATGCTGACTGAGGATTGATATGTGTACAGTGATCTCCTGCTTTATCGGTGTGTGTGTGTGTGTGTGTGTGTGTGTACAGTGATCTCCTGCTATATCTGTGTGTGTGTGTGTGTGTGTGTGTGTGTGTGTGTGTGTGTGTACAGTGATCTCCTGCTATATCTGTGTGTGTGTATGTGTGTGTGTGTGTGTGTGTGTGTGGGTGTGTGTGTACAGTGATCCCCCGCTATATCGATGTGTGTGTGGGTGTGTGTGTGTGTACAGTGATCCTCCGCTATGTTGTGATTCACACTATATCGCAGATTTTTTAAAAATTAATATATGCATGCTATGTCACTATGCATGCTAAGGAAAAGTTCATCAGAACAATATTATAATTTATGATAACTATACTGAAGCACATAAATATTAATTAAAATGTAGTAATAATTTACTAACACACACAGGATATGTATTCAAACAGCATGGGAGAGGGGTATTTTAAGGCTTAAACCATAAAATAAAATGTTTTCTATATGTCTATATTCTAACAGTCTCGTGAATGGAATATAGAATGTTCACCTATTGGGGGGTTCTGGAATGTAACTATGGTAACAGACAGGGGATCACTGTACTTCCCCCTTCGAGTCAGGTTTCATGACATCACCACGACATCACACTTCCTCCATACGCACACATTCTATCAGACACCTGTACTGGTCAAACAAAACACTGCCACACACAAACACACACTCAAACACAGGCCTACTCTCACACACACACACACTCACACTAAACAGCCCAAATGCTAGCATACACACACACACATACACACACAGTCACTCAGCAGCCCCAGGTTTGGTAGAGACACTCACACACACACACACACACACACACACACACACACACACACATGGTTTCCACACAGCATATTTTTCATGTAGTCTGCTGATTAGATGCCTGCATGTCTACCCGTGCCTCAAGCACACACACACACACACACACACACACACACACACACACACACATACACAGCATGTGTTTCATGTGTAGTGTGCTGATTAGATGCCTGCATGTCTACCGGTGCCTCAGACATGACCGCCCCCGTACACACACACACACACACACACACACACAGCATGAGTTTCAGCCTGCATGTGTACCGGTGCCTTGGACATGACCGCCCCCGTGCCTCACACAGGATTCCACACATGTCTCACATGCTTACAGGAGTACACCTTTCACACACACACACACACACACACACACACATACAAACACACCGCACTTCCACTATATACTACACCTTTCAAACCACCCCCCCAAACACCCACCCACACACACACACACACACACACACACACACACATCTCACTTCCACTGTCTACTAATCCTTTTAAACCACTAACCACACACACACACACACACACACGCACGCAAACACACACACGCAAACACACACACGCAAACACACACACACACACACACACACACACACACACATACAAACATACACTTCCACTGCCTGAATTCCTTTCTTTGAAGATGAAACAACACATTCCATCACATCTTTGGAATCTACTTCAAAATACTCCACAATTGACTCCAACTACCCATCTACAGGATGTGTGTGTGTGTGTGAGTGTGTTTGGGGGGAGAAGGGGGGTCCTATTTCTCATGGAAACACACAAACACATGTACATACACACACATACGTACATACACACACAAGGATATGCATGCACATACTGTACATATGCATGCACATGCCAACACACACACGTATGCAGACACACACACACACCCACACACACACACACACACTTATAGCTGACCACATCCTCCTCTGGTAGCTGTAGGTACTATGAGGGGCGGGCAGAGAGTTGTAGGGCTGGCTGAGCGAGAGGGAGCCTGACAGTAAATGGGCTATATATGGAGGCCTGCACAGCATGCGTGTGTGTGTGTGTGTGTGTGTGTGTGTGTGTGTGTTTGTGCGCGTCTGTGTGTGTTTGTGTGTGTGCATCTGTGTGTGTGTGTGCGTCTGTGCATGCGTCTGTGTGTGTTTGTGTGTGTGTGCGTGCATCTGTGTGTGTGTGTGTGTGTGTGTTCACTATGACTGCTACTCTCACATCCTCATCACCACGGCGGCAGTCTGCAGTCCTTGCCTGTCAATCAAACCACACCAGTACACATCAGGGCCACAATAAGACCGGATCAGGGCCACATCCGGGCCACATCAGGGCCACAACAGAGACAGACCAGAGCCAGGCTAAGGCCACCTAGAGACAGACAGATCAATACCTCAAGCTCAAATCGCACACACACAGACACACACACACACACACACGCACACACACACACAGAGGATATAAACCGACGTCATATTTTTCCCGTCTGGCCCACAAACAGCGGATTATTTTTCCTGTCTGAAGGCATGGGAGTGTGTGTATTAGTGTGTGTGTGTGTGGGTGTGTATTAGTGTGTGTGTGTGTGGGGGGGGGTGTGTGTCTGTGTTTGTGTCTGTCTGTCTGTCTGAAGGGAAGGTTTACCTCACACTTCTGATCCTCTGGGAGGGGGAATGGAGAGGAGAGGAGAGGAATGTGTGTGTGTGTGTGTGTGTGTGTGTGTGTGAGTGTGTGCGTGCGTGCGTGTGTGTGTCTGTTTCTTTTTAAACGCCTTGAACCCTGGGTAACTCTGTTGCTCATTTTTTTGTCTTTTGAAAAGATTCACTAATAATACAGATTAAAACACAGCTATGCTTCCCACAGAAGATAACTAGCTGACACCGCATCCACAGACCTATTCCATATTTATCTACTTCCAATTCCGAAGAACAACAAACCGGTTCTGAGAGTAAATGGGCTCTAACCAGCTCAAAGTGCAAAATAAGAACCCCCCCCCCCCCCCTGATCTTCATTGGTTCTCTAATCTGTAATTTTAATGTCATGGCTCCTGTAATGACTTGATTGTCAAACATACGGAACAACATGCGTTCCACATGTAAGCCTTTTCCATACGAAACATGTCTTTTATGTTCCAAATATGGAACAAATCTGTATTTTATGGAACGCTTGGCAGTGCTAAAGAAGCCAGGCGGACTTCAGAAGCTGGCAGGCCTGCAGTAACTACAGGTAATAGTGACTCAGATGCTAATCTATGGGAGCAGATGGCCGCAAGTGTGTGTGTGTGTGTGTCGAGTGTGTGTGTCGGGCCTTAAATAAATAAAAGCGAAGACACACTCTCTCTCCCCAAGTCCTCTCTGCCGCCAACTCTACTCAGAGGTTCTCTAATGAAAAAGGCTCCATAGGAATTCTATTAGATATCTATAGTATGCATAATAGTTCTATAGTGTTCTGTGATACTGCTACCATCCCTGTATAACACTTCTATAATCGTTTTCCTCCCTATAGGGTTCCTGTAGTACAATCATATATTGCTGTAGAGAAATGTCCCAAAATACTATACGATTCTATAGTATCTGTAGAAATCCTATAACATTTCTATAATAAATAAAAAGATTTTTATAGTACTCTATGGTACTTTTATAGATTCTTATAGTACTCTATGGCACTTTTATAGATTCTTATAGTATTCTATGGTACTTTATAGATTCTTGTAGTACTCTGTGGTACTTTCTCTGAGGGTTCTCTAGCCCTCAGTGGAATGTGAGCTATGCTGGCTATGTGAGTGAGGTCATGCACCACTGAGTTATCTCCACAATGTTACAGGTGACGCTTCCTCCAAACACTCTGTTCTGTCTGTTTTTGTGTTTTTGAGTGCCAAGTTATGTGTGTGTCTGTTTCTGTACAGCTCAGTTTGGCTGTATATCAGGATGTGTGTGTGTGTGTGTGTGTGTGTGTGTGTGTAAAACCATGTGTATGTGTGCAATGTCATTGCATTACCTCTACCAGCTGTGAGTTTTGTTGTGAAAGGGTTAGGCGACCGTAATAAACAGGCTGTGTAAGCCATACAGGTGGCAATGTGTTAGCATACTGTTCTCAGCCATACAGTTAGCAATATGTTAGCATACTGTTTATTAGCCATACAGTCAGCAGCTCATTAGCATACTGTTCTTAGCCATACAGTTAGCAATGTGTTAGCATACTGTTTATTAGCCATACAGTCAGCAGCTCATTAGCATACTCTTCGTAGTCATACAGTTAGCAGTGTGTTAGCATACTGTATTAACCATACAGTTAGCAATTAGCTGTTCTTAGCCATACAGTTAGCAGTTCGTTAGCATACTCTTCTTAGCTATACAGTTAGCAATATGTTAGCATACTCTTCTTAGCCATACAGTTAGCAGTGTGTTACTATAACAACGTTTATTGATAACATTGACGCAACTATGCAGACCTGCCCAGAGAGATGGCTGGGCCGCTAAAAAGATCCAATTATTGAGACCCCCCCCCTGCCCTAAAAAAAACCCCTATGGTTTGCAATTGACTGGGCTGCCCCTGGCAGCTGGGCCCGGAAAGCTTCCATGTTTATCCCCCCTTATGGGCGGCCCTGCCTCTGTGCGACAGACATACAGTAGTAACAGGTTACCAACCAGTAGAGGGGTCCTATGTGTCAATCATGTAATGCTGTTATTCGCTATTCGCTAATTCGTTATATTTACACGCTTGTTTGCTAACACTAATAGGTGTAGCATCTGCTGTGGCAGTGGGGTAGATCCATATGATCTATGGCTTGTTTGGTCTGTTATGTAGGGCAG
>CM059283.1:4003873-4008873 GCA_030347295.1 Setipinna tenuifilis | reverse complement strand
TTTGGGTTTAGATTCTGAGAACGTGGAGGACATTGACCAGTCTCAAATCCTTACGGACTTCACAGCAGCTCTGGACTGGGAGGAAAATGACTGTGTGTGTGTGTGTGTGTGTGTGTGTGTGTATGTGTATGTGTGTGTGTGTGTGTGTGTGTATGTATGTGTGTGTGTGTGTGTGTGTGTGTACCTTATGGACCTCACAGCAACTCTGGATTGGGTGGAAAAAGCCTGTATGTGTGTGTCTGTGTGTATTGCTCTGTTTTGTAATGCTCTCTCGATGAAGAACACACACACACACACACACAGTTAGAGGGAGGGCAAGCATGGGAAATAAAGTTAGCCATGGATGGGCCCTAATCTCAGCATTATAAGGGACCACATCTAATCACATTTAGCTGTATTGTAGCAGATTAGCTGTACTTTTAAGATGTCTAATGTGATCTTTAGAGCATACACACATACACACACACACGCTCGCACACAAGCACACGCGCGCGCGCGCACACACACACACACAGGCATTCTGGATAAAAGTTGGACAAGAAACACAAAAACACAGGAAGACTCAAGCACTGGGTTGTCATCATTAATTTTTTTAAATTTGGTAAAAACAACACAAACATCCGTGACTTTCAGTAGAGATGTACTCAGATGATGCAGACAGAGAAGTCGTGGTTAGAAAAAGATTGTGTTTGAGATTGTGTTGAGTTTTTTTGTGTGTGTGCACATGTGTGTGTGTAAATCAGACAGACTGGGTCCTTGGCTGTAGACTGTGCCCTTGACAAGCTAAAATATTGAGCTTGCAAATCTTCACATGTGCAGCTCTCTACGCATCATGTCCAGTGTGTGTGTGTGTGTGTGTATGTGTGTGTGTATGTGTGTGTGTGTAAGAGAGAAAAAGGTTACTTTAATTATACTATGCAGAGTGGAGTTCAGTAACATGATGTTGATTTGGAATAAACAGAAAGATTTCCGAAGGTCACGGGAGGTCAGTGGGGGTCACGGAGGGGTCGCTGGGGTCACAGAGGGGTCGTTGGGGTCAAAAGTGTCTGTGTGTGTTTGGAGAGGTTGCCACGGTTACAGAGGTTATAGTTGTTAGGAAGGAAGTAGGTCACTCATGTACTCATGAAGCCAGCAGCAATGGCAGTCAATGAGGCAGAAACACACACACACACAAACACACACACACACACACACACTCGCACATACACACACACACACACACACAACTATCTTTGTCCAGAGTGCGTGTGAGAGAGAAACACACAGTCACAGAGAGGATGATTCATTGTAAGACAGACAGACAGACAGACAGGCAGGCAGGCAGGCAGAGAGACAGACAGGTAGACAGACAGACAGACAGATCAACACATAAACAAACAAGCGTACAAAAGGACGAAAGAAAAAGAAGATTAAAAAAGAGGCAGCAGAGAGGAGGAGCGAAAAAGGGAAGAAGAGAGAAGGGAAAGAAAAAAAGAAAGAAGAGGAGGAATAGGGAAAAAGAAAGAGAGGAGAAAGAACAGCATGAAGAGATGGGGAGGGCAAATAGAAGAGTGGAGAGAAAAAGAAAGGAAGGAAGATGAGAGGAGGCATGAGCAGAGGAGGAGTGAAAAGAGGGGTGGAGGAGACTGGACACACACACACACACGCGCACACACACACACACAGAGCAATCATTAATCAATGTCATTCTTCATCTTCTACCTTCTGCCCACTATCATTAAGACTATCAAAGGTGACAACCTAACTGTGTGTGTGTGTGTGTGTGTGTGTGTGTGTGTGTGTGTGTGTGTGTGTGTGTGGGATGCAGAGAAAGAGAGTAAGGGAGACAAAGAGTGAGAGAGACATACTGACACAGAGAGTGAGACACACAGACAGAGACAGAAAGACATACAGAGGGCAAGGACAGAAGCGAGAGAGAGACGGACAGACAGACAGACAGACGGACGGACAGACAGGCGGACAGACACACAGACAGACAGACAGACAGGTGGACAGACACACAGACAGACAGACAGACAGACATGTGACAGAAAGGGGAGGGGGAGAGAGAGGTGTGACAGAGAGGGATGAGTGTGTGAGCTCTAAGAGAGAGAAAAAGAAAGAGAGAAAGAGAAAGAAAGAGGGAGAGAAAGAGAGAGGGAGAGAAAGAGAGGGAGAGAGAGAGGAAGAGACAGCGGTAATAAGTGTCTTCTCGTACAGAGGAGGTTCAAAGCTGCTCACCTGTCGATGGCATCAAAGCCTGTGTGTGTGTGTGTGTGTGTGTGTGTGTGTGTGTGTGTGTGTGTGTGTGTTTGTGTGAGTGGTTGTGTGTGTGTGTGTCTGCACGAGTATGTTTGTGTGTGTCTGCACATCTGTGTGTGTGTGTGTGTGTCTGCACGTCTGTGTGTGTGTGTGTGTGTGTGTGTAGGCAAACCCTGTATTCTCATTAGCACAATTTGTTGTCTCCGAGCTCATGAGGTGTTGATAAGCTTCCTGTAGCTTCATATTGCATCAGACAGACAACAGTGTGTGTGTGTGTGTGTGAGTGTGTGTGTGTGTGTGTCAGGGGGTGCGTATGTGCGATATGCGTGCATGTGTATGGCTTGCTGTGGTTGTGGGCAGCATATTGCTAACAGCCTGAGACGTGTGTGTGTGTATGTGTGTGTGTATGTGTGTGTGTGTTTGTGTGTGTTTGTGTGTGTGTGTGTGTGTGTGTGTGTGTGTGTGTGTGTGTGTGTGTGTGTGTGCATATTGCTAACAGCCAGAGATGTTTGTTTATCTCAACAGTAGATCCTGTCACAGCATGCTGGAAGCTGGCAAACACACACACACATACTCTCTCCAGACGGGGGGGCAGGTGTGTGTGTGCGTGTGTGTGTGGGGGGGGGGCAGAGGAGAGGAGAGAGGAGAGGTGAGGAGAGAGGAAAGAAGAGAGAAGAGAAGTAAAGAGAGGAGTGGTGAGGGGAGAGGAGAGGAGAGAAGAGGAGTGGAGAAGAGAAGAGAAGAGAGGAGAGGAGACGAGACGAGATGTGAGGAGAGAGGGTAGAGGAGAGGAGAGGAGGGAAGAGAAGAGAGGAGAAGAGGTGAGAGGAGAGGTGAGATGAGAGGAGAGGAGAGGAGAGCAGAGGAGGAGAGAGAAGAAGAGAAGAGAGGAGAGGAGCGGTGAGGAGAGGAGAAGAGAGGAGAGGTGAGGAGAGATGAGGAGAGAGGAGAGGAGAGGTGAGGAAAGAGGAGAGGAGAGGAGAGGAGAGGAGAGGAGGGAAAAGAAGAGAGGAGAAGTGGTGAGATGAGAGGAGAGGTGAGAAGGGAGGGGAGATGAAAGGAGAGCAGAGCAGAGGAGGAGAGAGAAGAAGAGAAGAGAGGAGAGAGGAGAGGAGAGGTGAGGTGAGGAAAGAGGGGAGATGAACATGTTCACTGCTCTGCTTGCTGAAGTTGAGGATGACAGAGAAGAGAGGAGAAGAGAGGAGAGAGGAGAGAGGAGAGAGGAGATGGCAGTTGTCACATGTCATTACAGAGAACACGCTGATGATGCAACATTCAGAGACGAACACAAGAGTCACAAGACAAGACCCTGCGTGCGTGCGTGCGTGCATGCGTGCGTGCAGTGGCGGTTCTGTAGTGTTGTACGCCCCGGGCGAGACCACCTCTCAGCGCGCCCCCCCCCTGGTTCGCCCGTGCCTAAAACCGCTACTGCGTGCGTGCGTGCGTGCGTGCGTGACCAACTTCCAAGGTTATTGTCGGGCCAGCGGTGCTAAGTGCAGTTTAATGGGAGTCGCCAACTCAAGACATAACACAGCAACCATTACTCAGCACACTGGAGAAATCAAAGCACATCCCTGCAGAATTAACACTGTTAGCCTCACACACACACACACACACACACACACACACACACACACACACACACACACACAGTCTCACCAAACAGACAGACATGCAGACGTGTGCGCGTGTGAGTCTGTGTGTGTGTGTGTGTGTGTGTGTGTAATTTACATTTCGCTATTGCAATTATTTTTTATTTCTGTGTCATTTTAAAGTATGGTCTAGTTCACCCACGATGTTCTGTTGAAATTTAGTGTGTGGGTTTATGGATGGATGGTTGTGCTTTTGGTAAAACATTATATATTAAGTCATGCTACTATAATACTAATAAAACTGAATAAATACTGAACTGAATAAAACTGTGTTTGTATAGCACAATCTATACAAGATGCAGCCCAAAGTGCATCAACTATGCTACTATGAGTTTAACTGATAGTAACTATGCTACTATAAGTTTAGATTTCATTACAAGCAGGTTAACCCAACCCAACTCTCTCCCTTCATTTACATATATAAACTCCTCTCTTTCTTTCTCTCCTTCTCTCTGTCTCTCTTTCCCCCTCTCTCTCTCTCCCTTTCTCTTGTTTTCTCTCTCTCGCTCACTCTCTTTCCCCCCCTCTCTCTCTCCCTTTCTCTTGTTGTCTCTCTCTGTCCTTCTCTCTCTATCTCTCTCTCTCTCACTCCAACCCAAACTGTCTTTTGTGCTGTCCTGTGAAAGGCCGCTGCTGTGAGCTGTGTGTGTGTGTGTGTGTGTGTGTGTGTGTGTGTGTGTGTGTGTGTGTGTGTGCTGTGTGCGCACTTGCCTGCTGTGTGCTTTGCTATTTGTCTCATTTGCTGAGCACACATAAACACACACAAACACACGCACACACACACACACACACACAGGAGCACTCCTTCTAGATGTTTCTATAGCATGCTTCTTTTAGCACAACACCATCTCCCAACACACACACACACATACACACACTTCCATCTTGTCTTTCTTTCCTTGTACCCTACGTGTCTTGTACGTGTGTGCGTGCGTGTGTGTGTGTGCGAGTGTGCCTGTGTGTGTGAGAGTGTGAGTGTGAGAAGTTATTCCCCTTTTTGCTAAAAGCTTTCAAGCCAACTTGTGCATTCATTTGTTAAAACGTCCTCTCTCACACCCTGTGTGTGTGTGTGTGTGTGTGTGTGTGTGTGTGTGTGTGTGTGTGTGT
>CM059283.1:3988873-3996373 GCA_030347295.1 Setipinna tenuifilis | reverse complement strand
GTGGCTCGAAAGCTTATTGGCCCATTGCATGACAGGACATGCCTTCCATTTTATTAAATTATCTTTTCTCCTCAGTTATGGACCTAACTCATTAGTCGATCTCCAGTTTAGATATGCATGATGCCCTAAAGGCAACGTGCAGTAACTACACGAACACTGAAACTAAAAAAATGTCTCTGTCAGACTGCCCACTCAAACACAGCCTGGTAAACCAGCCCCTCGTACTTTATTTTGTAGAGGGTCTGGCTGTGGTTTTCATTGACATGGTTGTCTCAGGCAGAATCTTGCCTGACCAATCAGTGAACAGTTTCTTCCAGGAGGTGTAGACTCAGCTGAAGTTTGAAATGACAGGATCCGCCTTTACCCAATCGCTTATGTCTGGCGGTAACTCCCTCTATTCGCTTATTGGTCAGGCAAGATGCTGCCTGAGGCAACCATGTCAATGAAACCACAGCCAGACCCTCTGTACGAAATGAAGTGACGTACAAGGGGGCTGGTTTACCAGGCTAAGTCAAACTTGTTGTAGGTGCAATAGAAGTGATGTTTCTATGTACTTTCTAATCAGAAAGAAGCAAGGCATTTAGTCACAAAACAAAGGCGGCATGTTGTCCACTCTGGTGACACAATGTGGTTTCCCTATTTGTATTATATACAAGCCTTGTACTTTTTCTATGTTTATATTGTTTTTTCATCATGTCTTGTCTTTGTTTATACGATGTTTAATGTTCACTGTGGGCCTAGGGAGCACTGCAACTTCAAATTCTGTGTGCTACCTGTACATATGATTTTTGACAATAAAGCTGACTGACTACTATTCCGACTTTGTAGGACATCATGGTTGTAATTTACTGCACAGCCATTGGCACATTTAAGTTACATGTATACACAAAAATCACCCATCAAGTTTTCTTGCTCCTTCAAAGTGACACTGGCTCGACTCACTATTGTGGTGGCTTGTTTGGACAGCAGCCTCTGGAGAATATGGATGTGGTTTCTGCCATGTATACATTTGACAGTACCAGTGACAAAAGTGATCATGTAATTTTCTATTAAAGTCATCTAAAAGGTGCTTTTTAACCTTGACTCTGGTTAAAATTCTGCATCTATAACACAAAAGGCCACAGCTCTAAGGTTTAATGACCAACCTTGCATAAGACTTAGGCCAACACAGAACCACTACCCTGACAACTGACACTAGGTTCTCCCCTCACACACAAACTTTTAAAACATACAATCTGTAAGTCCTAAATCAATATAGTTTCAGTTTCACCATGCACAATTAAAAACACCTCCATACTTTTGAGCTCCTTACACAGTGCAGTCATCTGATGATGTGAACTCACTCAGACTTAAAACCTTACTACCTGGTACACCCTGCATCAATAGCATAGTAACATTGCGATCATGCACAAAGAGAAACAAGACTCCCATATATGTTTTAATAGGTTTTTATTTCAGCAAGCAAATTTAATTCAGAATCTTCACAATGCCAAGTGATGAGCTCCTCCTCTCCTCTCTCCTCCTCTCCTCTCTCCTCCTCTCCGAGCTCTTGGCCTCCACAAAGTAAAAGGAATAAAACAAGGAAGGAATGCTGTCGGGTCGCCAACCCTTTTTTCTGGAATATTCTTTTCCACCAGATTTTACATTTTTTATGTTTTAAATTTTTTGCTCTTTTTTTTTCTGTGTTTTTTTTTAAATAAACAAGGCCCAGCGTTCTCATCTCCAGACCTGGCAGACCTAGTTTCCTTTCCTTTTTTTAAAATGTTTTAAGATCGTTTTGCGATGTTTTGTGTGTTTTCATTTTTTCAATGTTTAATTTTTTTTCCTCGGTGAAGCAAGTTTCAAGGGTTCCCCATTCCCGTGAACTGAAGAGAAACGAAAAAGGAAAAAAAACGTAAATTAGTCTTCTGGTGAAAAATGACAACACAATCACTGATATGATGACTGTAAACACTAGTATGGCATTCTGTTTGAGGATCCAATTAAAGACAATTAAAACCAGTAAATGATCAAGATTACTGAACGAGAGACAATTAGAGCTGGGATGGCAAATGATCATTATGGATCAAGTCAGTATGGCTGGCTCCCAAACTCTACCTGAATATGGTCCAAAGACCTTCACCAGTAAAACAGCTTTGCACAAAATTAAGAATGAGGACTTTCGTCTTTCTCAGGTTACTATTTTGAATGAATCAGCTCACAGAACAGGTGAGCGGTGTGTGTGTGTCTTGCCTGTACGGCAGGTTGCCCTCACCTTGGCCTAGACGTTTGGGACTCCAGCGGAGTTGGTGTTCTTCTGGGCGGCCTCCTTGGCCTGGTGGGCCTGCAGCACAGCCACGGCCTCATCCACCTACAGGGCAGCACAGGGCAACACCACAACAGTTACCACAAACACAAATACTTACAGGTGTGTTTTAAAAAAAGATGCATTTCAGTCAAATTTACAGCAAATAATCAACTGGTCCTGGTCTCCAGGGGGTCCTGGGGCAGCACCACCACAATAGCCACCACACACGTGGCTGGTGTTCCAGCTACTTGAAGCCGCCAATGAATATAGACAGTCATTGGTTGAAGCCTGATATTTTGGGTGTACCAAGATGGCTGCCAGTCACATGACTCATAGGCTTCAACTCATGTCGGCCATCTTGGTACACCCAAAGTGAATGCATAAGCCCCACCCACCCTCCCAGCTTCACTTTCAATAGCTGGGGTGGATTGCCCTCAACCCCTCCCTGTTATACTTCCCCCATGGCTTCACCCGATTCCCCAGGTACCTCATACTTGCATAAGTCCGCATGTGTAGGACATGTGTGTGGTGTCCCTGCTCCGGTAAACTTACTTTGGCACATGCATCTCCTTGACTGTACGAGGTTAGCCTTCTTACTCTGTGTTCCTCTACACCTCTGTTAGCTTATTATTATGTCCTTTTTGAGAGTGGCTTTTGAATAAGTGTAATGTAATGTTGGTTGACTATTCCATGCCGGACCAACCCTAGAGCTCAGAGACTCTGGCGACTCCAGCATGTGGAGTGTGTGTCTATGTGTGTGTGTGCGCTAACCTTAGAGCGCAGAGACTCTGGCAACTCCAGCATGTGGGGAGAGTGTGTGTGTGTGTGTGTGTGTGTGTGTGTGCCCACCTTAGAGCGCAGAGACTCTGGCGACTCCAGCATGTGGAGCAGCTCGGAGTTGTCGATCTCCAACAGCATGCCGGTGATCTTTCCGGCCAGCGTTGGGTGCATGTTCTGGATCAGTGGGAAGAGACGCTCACCTGTGCACAAAAATCAGAAAGGTCAACACCTGATGGACCACCAAGAATTATATATACATATATATAATATACATACTCTCTCTCACACACACACACACCCATCCACACACACACACCCACCCATCCACACACACACACACCCACACACACCCATCCACACACACACAAATATACACCCACGCACACACACACACACTCTTACCCAGCATCTGCTTCTGCTCCTGTGGGGGGGCGGCGGCCAACATGGAGGCCGTCAGGGGCTCCTGGCCCTGCACATGGACAGCAGGCTGCAAGGAAACAAACAAAACAAACAAATAAGTACACAAACATACATATGTACACAAAATACTTTGCTTCAATGGCAAACCAAATTTTAAAATTATTATCCACAAATCAAAAATTGTCGTAACATTACTGAAAAAGAGCAGAAAGTCTGATGTGGATAACCAATGTCTGATGTGGTGACATGACCATTACTGCACTTAGTAGTAAATTATGTACAAATAAATATATACAGTAATCTGTAAGTTGAGTAACAAGTACAGTAATAACTAACTACACTGCACTATGCTGTACTGTAATGTATACATCTCGCACTTGCTGCTCCTTGCACTTCTGATTAGGGGCTAAACCACACGTCATTTTGTTACCCTGTATTTGTACACGTGTAGTAACAATAAGATTGAATATAACCCAATAGGTTTTGTGTATGGCGTTTTAAAAGACCGCAGTAAGACAATTAAGGGCAAATAGTGTAGTGTATGCGTGTTTGTTTACCTGCTGCATGGCAACCTGTGGCTGTGTGTTCATGTGCTGCTGGGGGTTGCGCACTCCGGGGGCGTACTTGTACTGGGGTACCCCCCGCACTGGGGCCGCCGCTGCTGCTGCCGCCGCCGCCGTAGTAGGACGAGGACCCACCGACTGGGCTGGGGGGGGGCACAGGGGAGAGAAGGGTTAGAGTGTGTGTGTGTGTGTGTGTGTGTGTAGTAGGACGAGGACGAGGGGGGGCACAGGGAAAAGGGAGGGGGTTAGAGTGGGCACGTGTGTGTGTTCCCAATAGTGTGTGTGTGTACTATACTTGTATCTGCCGCATTCTGTTTAAAACAAGTTGTGAAATAGCAAATTGAGATTGAAGTGTTACATATTTCTTAACACTAATAGTATTTTTAGTTGTCGAGTGACTTGTACCTTAGCCTATAAATTAGCCTTTGGTGTGTGTGTGTGTGTGTGTGTGGTGCGGTAGTGTACTCACCGACGCGCTGTGTGGACACCATGCGGGGTACTTGTGAGGTGGGCCTGACGGCACCGAAGGTCTGGGGGCGAGGGGGCTGGGCACGCATGGCTCCGGGCATGTTCTGGAAATCTGCAGAGACCAACACAATTTGGCATTTAGAGTGAGTGTGTGTGTGTGTGTGTGTGTGTGTGGGGCATTTAAAACACATTTAGGGTTTCAGTGGACCGTAGTCGTAGTTCAGACTGGGGCGCTTTTTAAACTATTAAAAACAGCTTGAAAACTCCACACTGTATTGGTAGTGTAACAAAGGCCCTGGCATTCAAAACGAGGCGATTCTGAATGACCCTACAGGACTTGCGCTGTGGTCAGACTCATTCATCCAGGTCATGGTAGTCAAAAGCAGCCAAGTTGTCTGTCTTTGACTACCATTTAAAACACTATCTATGCAAGCACCATTTATGTAAGCTGTTTTACGTGAGATTCTGAATAAATAGCGGGACTCGCACTGTGGTCAGACTCAAAGATAACCCTAAAGATAACGCTATTTTTTAACTATTAAAAACAGCTCAAACTCCACACTCCATTGGTAGTATAAAAAGTCCCTGGCATTTGAAACGAGGCGAATCTGAAGGACGCTACGGGACACTCACGCTGTGGTCTGACTCCTTGTGTGGTCCAGCGGGGGCTGGGCCTGAGCTGGGCCAGCTGGCTGGTAGGGTAGTATGCAGCTCTGTTCTGGGCCTGCAGCAGGGACACAAGACAGGAAGATAAACTTTAGTTTCTGTAGAGATACATTAAAAACGATTGGTTACAATGATACACTGCATCTAATAAAAACGAGATGGAGAGCTACTTTAGTGTGCTTGAGAAATGCTCATTAAACATAAAGGCCTTAAGGTGTTATAATAGAAAATCCTACAGAAGGGGCACATGAAAGGAAGATGAACGTTTTTACAGTTTCTGTATAGATACATTAAAAACGATTGGTTACAATTATACACTGCATCTAAAAAACGAGATATAGAATAATATAGATAATAGAATAGAGACTATCTATATATAATATAGATAATAGAAAGGTCTAGAGGATGGGCAGAAGACAGGAACACAAACATCTTTACAGTTTCTGTATAGATACATTAAAATGATAGAGTTACAATTATACACTGCCTCTCTAACGAGATTCAGCTACTTCGCTTGAGAAAAGCTTGTAAAACAGAAAGGCCTTAAGGTATGATTACAGAAAGGCCTACTGCTACTAAAAAAACGATGGCTTACAATTATACACCGCCTCTCTCAATCTCAAGGCTCCTTTAGAAAATAAAAACGACAGAGCTCTGGTTATCATTTCTAAGGCATGACTCTCCCGCACACGCTGCTGCTTCTCCACGCAAAGAAAACTACACAATTAAGTCGGACTCTGGTGCTCTGGTCATCATTCCCGAGCTGGTGCACCACCACCCACCTGTGGGATGGCAGCCATGAAGTAGCCGGAGGGGGGTGCGGGCTGGTAGGGGTTGATGACTGGGTTGGGCACGGCGCGCACGCTGGCCATCCTCTGCATGTACTGGTTGGTGAGGTGGGCCTGGCGCTCCTCCTTGCGCTGGGCCAGCGCCACGTACAGCGGCTTGGTGGCCACGATGCGACCGTTCATCTCCGTCACCGCCTTGGTGGCCTCCTCGGGCGACGAGAAGCACACGAAGCCAAAGCCCTTGCTGCGACCGCCCTCCATCATGACCTACAGCAGAAACAGAGAGGAGGAGGGGAGGGGGATTTTTATTATTATTAATAATCATAATAATAATGATCATAATAATAATAAAAGTAATAATAATAAATAATAAACTGTATTTGTATTGCACAATTGATACAAGATGTATTTATGTATCCTGCCAAGCCGTTGAAGCACTTTGAGAGCTACAAGTTCTGTGTGCTGTGTGCCTTGGCTGTGTTACTTTTTTCAGGGTCATTTGTTTGTCACTTTTAGTTTGGAATAGAATAGAATGCCTATAGTCACCTCCATCATGACCTGAAAACCAAGAGAGAGAAGGGGGGGGATTTTTAATAATAAAATAGTAATACACTGTATTTGTTTAGCATAATTTATACAAGATGTAGCTCAATGTGCTTCAACAGTTTGGCAGGAAAACAGAAGTTGTGTGTGCTGTGCCTTGGCTCTTTTGCTTTTTTTAAGGGGTCACTTATGTCATTTGTTTGTCACTTTGAGGCACTTTTAGTTTAGAATAGACTAGAAAGCGTGTGGAGTACTTTCATTTTTTTCTGCTTTGTGTCTTAACTTATTTTCTTTAGGAGACATTCTTATCTATCTGGCTTCAGCAACTATCAAGTTTACGTCATGAGAACTGTGCGCTTATGATCAAGCCCTCACCATGTGTGTGGGTCTGACTCGCTGCAATCAGCTAGAGGTCAGCCTGACCTTGAAACGCTCTACACTGGTGGAAACTTGCCAACTCTCCCCCACCATAGCTGGACAGTCAGATTTGCTGTTCTACATCTGCTGGGCTGCTCACAGATAAAGTGTCATTTCTGTCACTTTTCTAGCATGTGAAGGGTTCGTATGACGCAGGAGCAGAGGGTTTGAACTTTTACTGGAAATGACTACATCATCTGAGGAGCTCCTCACACTTCGTAATCTCCTTCAGACAGTGTGTGGGCTTTGACCAGACAGACGGGTTTTCCTTTTTGCAATTCTCTAAATATTTTCCGTGCTCCTCCTTTTCTGTAATTCGCTTTGGATAAAAGCGTCTGCTAGGTGTAATGTAATGTTAATTTGCTGATCTACCATAAACTCTCCCTAACCCTGACCCAAGACCAGACATCAAATCTTTATTCCAGTCACGCAACTTATTTTTGGTTTCGCTTACAGACGATCTACAAATGTGCTATTGTAGGAATGAGGACAGTCAGCATTCTCCCCATGCCAGACCCATTAACCAAAAAGCTAGAACCTGAAATAATTAAAAATGTATTTATTCAAG
>CM059283.1:3946373-3986373 GCA_030347295.1 Setipinna tenuifilis | reverse complement strand
GTGTGATTTGGACACTGACAAAATCTACAGAAGTATGACAACTTTCGACTCACAATCCTTTGAGTTTCCTGTGCTTCAACAACAAAATATCAACAATTAATCACCGTATTTGCTGAAGATCTCCTTGAGTTTCTCATCGTCCATGTCCTCGCCAAAGTTCTTGATGTAAACGTTGGTGAACTCCTTGGCCCTTGCCCCGAGCTCGGCTTCACGCTCCTTGCGTGACTTGAAGCGACCCACGAACCTGTGGGGTCGTCAGGTCAAGGTCAGCTAAGGTCAGTCACGATACACTGGCACGAGACAATAGTGAAGACATACTGTACGACTGCATGGTGCACACTAGGGATTTAACACATTCGTAAACCAAAGGGTTAGGTAGTATTTCACACATCGTATGCGGTCCAAAAAGTATGCCGAAGGCATCTACGTGGAGGTTATTTCAACTTGCAACGCAAAATACCAAGCTAGATCTCCAAGTAACAGTGACAATGCATGCATTAGACCCAACAATAAATGTGTCACACACTTACACTTTGCGATCATTGAGCAACATGCCATTCATTTTCTCAATGGCCCTCTCCGCTGCCTCTTGAGTCTCAAAGTGCACAAAGCCATAGCCCTTCGAGCCATTCTCATCACAAACCACCTTCAAGACGAAAATTTGAAAGCAAAACCATTTCAAATTTGTTAATGTTCAAGCCCAGGCAGGTAATACAAAACAAATGAGTCATCTGCACCGCACATCTCGGGCTTGTCGCCGTGTCCGAACTCACCTTGCAGGACAGGATGTTGCCGAAGGCGGAGAATGTGTCGTACAGGGCTTTGTTATCGATGGACTTGTCCAGGTTCTTGATGAAGATGTTGCCGACCCCACTCTTCCTGAGCGAAGGGTCTCGCTGGGACCACATGATGCGCACGGGGCGGCCCTTGATGACATCGAAGTTCATGGTGTCCAGGGCACGCTCGGCTGCAACACACGTGTGTGTGGGGAAAATAATCAATTTCAATTCAAGGCACACACAGATACAGCACACAGGAGATCATGTGCCATCTCTACAGCTGAGATGGCTTTTACATAGAGGGCTATTTTAGGCAATACATAAGCAGAACTACATGGTGAAATCATGACTATTATCCTTAATTTGACATTTTAAAAAAAAGTTCACGCCATCTCAGCAACTGAGTAGGAGTGATTAACTAGGCGAGTCTTGGGTTATTTATCTCGGAGAGAGAAACACAACGCCCCACCCATTTTGACTATTTAGAACAGTTGATTCTACGACTAACTGTTCGATAAATTAACAGGCCATGTGTTGGGTTAAACATTTTTTTCGTGTGATTATGATTAGGAACGCTTCAATGTCGTGGATAACCAACTTCCTCCTTATCGCTTATCCAAACAGCCTTGGCTGTAGCATGGCATGGCCGCGCCATGCGTCATGTTCCACTCACATGGCGAATGCCATGAAATGTCTTCGCACATGTCTGTGTTCAGTTTTCTCAGGCACGAAAAAAATATATTACCTCATGTCGCCAACATGGCATCACACACGATTTACCCTGTGATACCAGTTCAATTTCATACGTTTGGTCTTGTGATTAAGCCGTGTACCAGTACCAGTAGAGTGGCTCGCTCGACAAGCTTAGCTAGCTAACTGACACCACTGCTCTAGGCCTCTCGAGACATCCACGTTAAGATAGCCGAAAGCCGACATAATCCTATCGAGCTAGCATGCTAACATACTGCAGTGAGCATACGCAACACGTTCGTGCCACGAGTTGGGTTTAAATGCATGCTAACAAGCATGTTAGCAAAATGTTAGCTGTGATGGTCGACACCGTTTTACACAAACATTCCAAAATAACCCGAACCTTGGATAGAAGGAATTGCCAATAGTAAAAAACACTTACCGTCAGCAGGTTGCTGGAAGTTGACATAGGCATAACCAAGGGAACGACGGGTTATCATATCCCTACATACACGGATGGACAGGATGGCCCCAGCGGGGCTAAACTTCTCGTACAGCATGGCCTCGGTCACGTCCTGGTGGAGGTCCCCGACGTAGAGGGAGGCCATCGGATAACTTGGTGCGCTAGGATTCATTTTGTTGGTCTGGTTTGGTCAAATACAGTGGCTGTGGCGTAAGAATTCGTGAGATTAGCAGGTCGATTCTTCCAGGGGATCTTCTTGTCGTTAGCGCGTCAGCTCAATACGCCTTCTTGCTAACACTGCTAGCCACTTCAAAAATGCTAAAATGTAAAAGTTGGTTTCTCTAAAATAGCCCAATATTAAAACAATTGTCTAGGTACAACCTGGATGGTGTACGTCAAATTTCTTAATAAGACCGAATAAACGTATCGCAAATGAATGCCAGCAGCAAGGCCTTTCGATTTAGCTCGTATCGTTAACGTTAGCCGGTGATTAGCACTCTAGCTAGCTAGCAACATACGTCGGTTAAAATGTCGTTAGTTCTCCCCGTATCGTACCGTCCAGACCACGCTAAGCGACTCCTGCTTCACCGATTTTATTATAAAAAGAAATATGATTTTTTGGAGTTTTTAAGGTTTTTAAATTTTTTTTTGTTTTTTAGATTTTTTATATAATGTGTGCCGAGGCAAGCTCAGGAGCACACACGCACTCACACAGCACTAACAGCCGGGGTTTGGGGAGGGAAAACGCATTACCGTCGATAGATATATACCCTCCTGTACGTCATCACAGCCAACCAGTCATGCGCAGGCTGTTGGTTGGGGGGTGGAGGGAACGAGATCACGACTTATCACCGGCATAGGGCGTTATAGGGGTTTGGGTTTGATTTGTGTGATACTGACCTGACCTCTGATCCTGTCTCCTCACAATAAGTATTCAGTTTAGAGAAGCAATTGACTGTTTAATCAATACATTGGCCTAAAACGCTAACCAGGCCTGAGCACTACATTTCTAAAGAAATAAACAGTCAGAGAAGAAATGTAAAAAAAATGCATCATCGAAACTCTATGATTAGGCCTGATTATTGCTCATTAATGTCCGAAATTCTCTATGTGGTTTCATTACCCATTTTTCCATTTCACACATTTTGCCATTTCACCTAACAAAAAAAGTGCTTAATTGCCTGTATTTGTGTTAAAATAATAATAATAAAAATGACCAATGTCAATGCTTCATTTTTTTATAGTTATTGTAGTGCATTAAATGAGACAATATCATTCTCTTATTGCTCTCACTTTAGTGCTGATTAGGTCAACTAAAGGTGGAAAGGAAGTGAAGTCAGTACACTTCCAAGGGGCCTGTACTGAGAGGAGGCCCTCACAGGAAACATTGCCCAAGCTTATTACAGTGAGTATAATGGGAGCAGGGGGTTCATAGCCCATTACATTAGGTTTTAAAATGCCTAGCAACAGGGGCGAATCTAGACCATTTTTAGGGGTGCCAAGGCACCCCCGTGAAACTGCTCGGCACCCCCTGGCTCAGTGCAAAATGAATAATATATTATATATAATAATAGTGTTGTGTGATAAGCACTGGGGGCCGGGCACCCCTAAAGACCAGATGCTAAAATCGCCCCTGCCTAGCAACACCCCTGGCTCTCTCACAAGGCCCCAAGGTCATCTGTGCAGGAAGGGCACCATGAACAGGCTAAATATGCATACTGTAAATATGCATCGCGCAACAGAACAGCCATGGCCAATGAAAACACATCAAGCCTGCCCGCCTGCCCGCCTGCCTTTTTCTCCTCAAGGTTGCATACAAACTCACCATGAGAGGGAGCAGGAGCCCTGCTAGAGATAGAGAGAGAGAGAGAGAGAGAGAGAGAGAGGGAGGGAGAGAGAGGGAGAGAGAGAGACAGAGAGGGAGAGAGAGAGAGAGAGACAGACAGAGAAAGGGAGGGAGGCAGAGGGAGAGAGGGAGAGAGAGAGAGGGAGGGAGAGAGAGAGAGAGAAAGAAGGAGAGAGGGAGGATACGAGGATACAAGGATGTTTTATTGTCACTTTCATAGACTTACTGGGAAGAGTAGGGCATGAAGTGAAATTAGTGATTGTTTGTCTAAAAGGGAGAGGGAGAGAGAGAGACAGGGAGATAAAGAGAGAAAGCAGGAGAGTGAGAGAAAGAGAGAGCAGGAGAGAGAGAGAGACAGAGAGAGAGACAGAGAGAGAGATAGAGAGGGCAGGAGAGAGAGAGAGAAAGAGACAGAGAGAGACAAAGAGAGAGAGATGAATTTGGATGTGTGAATTTGCCATACACTTTGTTATTACCCTATTTATAACCATTATTGTTATCACTATAGGCCTATTCATTCAACCCAGAGTATAGTATTTAAACCCATCTGTACATACACATTTATGTTTAAAGGGTGCTGGTCGCGCATGTGTGTGTGTTTTTTAGTTTAAAGTGCACATTGGTGTCTGGTGAAATGCAATTTCAATTCTTTGTGTAATGTTTGTTACATGATGATTTCAATAAAGTACACTTTGACTGCTGAATACATAAAAAAACTATCCTACTAAATCTCCATGAAAATATATAATCTATTGTTTACTAAAAGTACTTTAGCCTGCTTATGTTTGTATTCTCATATTAGGGTAGTAAAAATGAAAAGTTATAAAAACAACAGGTAGGCCTACATTACAGTATTCCAGTCTACATGAATGGGCCATATAGCCCGTGTCAAACATATGGACTTTCATGAAACAGTGGAGTGAAATTAGTGATTGTTTGTCTAAAAGGGAGAGGGAGAGAGAGAGACAGGGAGATAAAGAGAGAAAGCAGGAGAGCGAGAGAAAGAGAGAGCAGGAGAGAGAGAGAGACAGAGACAGAGATAGAGAGGGCAGGAGAGAGAGAGAGAAAGAGACAGAGAAAATATATCATGCAGCATCTAGCAGTTCAAAAACAAAGCCCACATAAAACATAACACAAACAAGACAGCTGCTGATAAAGTTACAATATATTTTACTGTTGGGTGACTGACTCCCGACAAAAAGAAGGGCACATCTCTCGCCCACATCAAACCGTCATTAGAGTTCGCCCTTCCCCCCAAACTCCCACTGGCCAGCCCCCAGGCATTC
Organism: Setipinna tenuifilis; assembly: GCA_030347295.1. Taxonomy (NCBI): domain Eukaryota; kingdom Metazoa; phylum Chordata; class Actinopteri; order Clupeiformes; family Engraulidae; genus Setipinna; species Setipinna tenuifilis. Next base: position 3,981,309 of record CM059283.1, on the reverse strand, counting down.
CCTATTGTCTCTATGGAAACAAGGGTAATCATGGCGACACACCCTAACAACATTTACAAGTTCCTGACCTTCCTGATCGTCACAGGACTTGCGATTACTCTTTTTTTCACTAAGGCCACACAGCAGAATTTGATTTGATGACTCAACTGTAACTATCACTACTGAGATCCATTAATTCATTTCTTGTGGCAATAGCTAGTCTGCGCTATGAACACCCTCAAATGATCTGATACCCCTGTAATGACACAAAATAGTTGCAGGCCACTAAAAATGTTGCAATATTTTGACATGCAACATCATGACGTGCATATCCCAAAACATGGCTTCACTTACCTATTGCATTCAATTACTCCGATGCCATTGGTCTGCAAGAAATGCTGTCTTGTTTGTGACCTTGCCAAACTGTAAAGCACTTTGAGCTGCATCTTGTATGCATGAACTGTGCTATACAAGGTTATTATTATTATTATTACCTGCACAGTGGGAATTACAGGGGGTACTGGGGGGTAAGGCACCCCCCCCCCCCATCAAGCCCCAGTTTTCCCCAAAGAGACAAAGACAGCAGGGTTGGGGGATACTGACAAATTAATGTAATTAATGTAAAATGTAGAAGGTAGTATATCGGGTGAAAAGGTGGCACACCCCCCCATTATGGATGAGTAATTCACTCTGCTTGCCTGCCTCTGGCCAATCCAGGGACACTCTGCTGCACTCAATTAACTCCCCCATAGCACAGCACAGGCTGCATGCTCTACAGCCTAGCAGTGAACACAAAACTAAACGATGTTTAAACTGTCTTTGTTTACTCATTGTAAGTTTTTTTTTTTTAACATTGGGGCATTCATTACCGTTACTAAATACTGCACATTTTTGTACGTTATATTCTACTTTCCGTGTTACTGAAAGCATAAAAATCATATCTCACTATAAGTCAGCTTTTGGGGCCCCTTAGAGACTAACGAATGCGTCTCTCTACTTAGTGATAATAATGGCCAAAACTACCATGACATAACTGAAAAATAATAATAATAAAAAAAAACCTCAAGTCACACCATGAGTCCAGCCAAACCACCTCTTCAGGAATGCGTTAGCGTTCTCCCGTCCAAATTTGGTGCATGGCCCACAAGCCTTTACACATGCTCACAGAATGACAGCGCCCCACACACACACACACACATACACACACACACACACACACACACACACACACACACACACACACCCCGCTGAGACTTGGCGCCCCACTTCTTGCTCTGTGTGTTAACTAGGGGTGCTGGTAGGCCAGTGGAAAAAGAAGAAGAAGAAAAAAAAAAAAAAAAAAGTCAGAGGAGAGAAAGATCAAGGTAAAGGACACACCAGCGACCCAATTCTAAAAATAAAAATAAAAAAGTAGAATAAAATAAAATAGGAATGTAGAGGGGGGGGGAGGAAAAAAAAACGAGGCAGAAGCGGTGATTGATTTAAGACTTTTTTCTTTCTTTTATTTCACATACATGAAATAACATTGGTAACCCCTGACATTGACAAGTATGTTTCGGTGTTCAGCATGAAAATCCCGACCGAGGACATGAAACCCCACCGGCCTAGACGGCTACCCCTGTCTCCGTTACCAAACTCTGAGCTAACGCGCTAGGCATAACAAAACAAAACAAAAATAAAAACAAAATAATCATCATCATAGACAAAAATATAAACCCTTACAGGAAATAGAAGTAAGAGAAATGGGGAAAGAGTATGACCAAACTGCTCAAGACTCATTGTCCAAGTTGCAGGATAGAGCTTTAGGGGATCCTCGAGGCTAACTGCCGGCCTTTTTTATTTATATATTAGAATCTCTGGCGGCAGGTGGGGTGACACCTGTACGCCCGTCCAGGTAAGGTCACCTTGAGCAGATGGCACCAAGAATGGAATGTCTCTCGCCAGCCTTCTCAACGAAAACCATGATTCTCACACTTTTACTTTAACTTTTGGTTTGATTTAGCATTATTCTTCTGGAAACAGGAGAAAAAACTGTTTTATTTTATTTTATCCTCTCATGGATACAAATGTAACCCATTCCTTGTTGAACCAAAATCATACACTCACTCTCTCCTCTCTCCTCTCCTCTGTCCTCCCTCCTTTCCGCTCAGTCCTGCCGGCATGTTAACGTTTCATGATTCTTACTGGTGCAGCACAGACATGTCAATCAACGTCAAAGGATGGGTCAATGCTCACATGTGTGTGATGCACATGTACATGTATGACACCTAGCTAAAATGTGTGACTCCATGACTCCCAAAATCATTGTTATTGTGCCTCACAAAAACTACAAGGTCAGACATTAACGCTCCCCCAACCCGCCCCCACCCACCCACCCGCACAGTCCCCCCCCCCCCCCCTCCAAAACTCCCCCACCCGACCCCAAAAAAAAACATCCTCGCTTGTCATCTCATATCATAATCCACACTCCCACACCAACACTTACACACACACATTTGCTCACACTCTCCCACCCCTGCACCCACCCCGCCCAACACACACACACACACACACTCATCCACACACACACACACCCACAGACATACACTCACTCACAAGTGACAGAGGCTGGTGAGAAGGTTAAAGAGAAAGAAGCTGGAACCGTGATGGTCTCAGTGTTTTCATTTTTTTTCTTTTTTGATTTTTTTTTTTCTTTTTTGCCGTGTTAAGCAGACGGGAAAGTTTGATGAGCGGTCAAGTCTCAGTTGTCTCGTCCTTCCTCTGTGTCTTCACCGTCCCCCTGATTGTCTGATTGCCAGAGCTGTAACAAATTATTACACAGATTATTTGTGTGTGTGTGATTTTTTTCTATATAATTACCAAACAATCCACTACCGGCAATGTAAAGAAAGTCAATGTAATAAATGACATTACACAAAAGTAGCCCTCACTACTGAAAAAGTGACCATCATAGCAGACATAAAGACATAGTGACACATGACACTGTTAATGTTAACTGTCAATGTTATTTCAGCTTTTAAGCAAGTGTTTCCTTCCTCTGTATTATTATTATTATTATTATTATTATTATTAAACAAAGTCACTTCTGTTGAAGTCTGTACCAGAACCAATGCAGAAAACACTAACGATGTGCTGCCCATAAGTAACTTGAGCTTTCGAACGTGTGTGTGTGTGTGAGAGAAAGTGTGTTTTTCTTCTTTTTCCTTCCTGTGTGTGGAGACGACCTGCGCCACCTGTTCCTGGCTGCAGAGGATGAATATTAACACACTTACTGTCAAATTATCTCTCAGCAGCTGCATGATCAGCGTGCTGTCCTTGTACGAGTCTTCATTCAGCGAATCCAGCTCGGCAATAGCCTCGTCAAAAGCCTGAGGGGATGAGAAAAAACAAAAAATGAAACCGTCTTAGCTGTGTACACGAAGGCACACAAATACCACACATATCATTTATTGTTCAAACGCCACACAAATACCACATATATCATTTATTGTTCAAACACCATATATCATTTTTCTGTTCAAACACCACACAAACACACCACAGTGTGTAATACACTGCCTTGGACAAAAGAGAGCAGCAAAATGGAGGTCTAGTGTATAACTCGATGAACTGTTGTACGTGCTCCCAACCTCCCAATCCTCGGGCATACAATACATTTCGACAAAAGATGGGTGTGCACTCAACTACAAAAAGTGTAAAAAAAAATAATAATAATAATATAAATAAATAAATAATAAATAAATAATAAATAACCACCACTATATTTAAAAAGGTGAATAAATGCATTCTCAGGCTGCTTTTTCTGTATATTCTATCGACTGACAGCTGTCTCAGCCCAAGCGATATGCGTCTCACCCTTGGACAGCTGTCAGTCAATGCAATACAATACACACTACACCAGAGATACAGTATGCCTTCAGAGTGCGTTTGCTCACCTTGGATTTGAAATATAACACCACGATCACTTTTCACGCACACATTTAATGGTCAAAACGACACATTAAATGGTCATAACGACACAAACAACAAAAATCACCTTAATGGGACTGAAACATTATATTTAAACAATAACACCACAATCACTTATCATTCATGCACACATTTAATATTCAAAACGACACATTAATCGTCAAAATGAAATATTTACTTCAATGCCCCTTATTTAAAAAATAAAAAAGGGGGGGGGGGGGGTCGGGGGTTGGGGGTCAGGGGTCGAGGGAGTAAACGTGAATCAACACAAACGCCTCCCGTGGTCCTTACCGTCTTGGCCAGTTTGCAGGCCTTCTCTGGGTTGCAGAGGATCTCGTAGAAGAAGACGGAGAAGTTGAGGGCCAGGCCCAGGCGGATGGGGTGTGTGGGCTGCATGTTGCTCTTGCTGATCTCGAACGCCGACTGGTAGGCCTCCTCAGACTTACCGATGATGGCTGTGAAAGAAAAGAAAGAAAGAAAGAGAGAGACAGAGACGGAGAGAGAGAGACAGACAGAGACAGAGAAAGAGAGACAAAGACACAGAGAGAGAGACAGAGACAGAGACAGAGAGAGAGACACAGAGACAGAGAGACAGCGAGAGAGAGAGAGAGAGGCAGACAGAGAGAGAGGCAGACAGAGAGAGACAGAGAGAGAGAGAGACAGAGAGAGGGGATTCGTTTGTGTTTTATTATTTTATTCCTTTTATTTTTACTCATCATTCTTGATATTGGCTATTCAGGGGGAAGGACAGGAAGATGATTCATTTGTGTTTTAAAGCAATACCAACTAGTTATTTTCCAACCTTAAAATAAATGTTTCCAAAATCGTTTCAGTGGTTCACCAACTTGTAACAGGGTGAAAGTCACTTCTGAATTCGCCGTGTTGCCCTCCATAGGCTATAACCAAATCTGGAGGGGAGGACATGCCCACAGCAAAACACCCTGGGTACTTTGGGTCACCCCTAGGTGGACATTTCCCGGCTTCAGATAGTGAAAAGCCCAGCCATGTATTACTCTTTCTGCCTGGTGGGTTCGCCGATTAGCTCATCTACCTGCCTGATGACTTCCGGGCTCACTAGGATCAGCCGGTTCCAAAATAGTTGGATCAATACAATATGTGGCTATGTGGTTGGATCGATCGATACAACACAAGGGTTTTGACTTTCCTGAGCTGGAATTTTCACCTCTGGTAACCTTTTCCAGAGTTATGGATCTCTCCCCCCGTTCATTTGACATGGGTGCCTAATCTTCTTTGTCCAAAATAGCTCTCCTTCCAAGGCGCCATTCCAAGATGGCTGCCGACTGGAGAGTTTTCTCTATAGGGCACTTTCACCACCACAGACCCAGCAGCAATCGGCCAGTACTGCAGCCTGTGTCCCATCCCCAAACACCCCCCACAGCCATGCACACACACACACACACACACACACACACACACACACACACACACACACACACACACACACACACACACACACACACACACACACACACACACACACACGCGTCTCTCCTTATCAAAGCTCTGCTTTCTTTTTTTGTCTCTTCTTTCCTTTCTTTTTCCTCGCCCTCTCTCCCTCTCTCTCGGCTGCCGGCCTGTATTGATTGGTGCTGAGAGACACACATAAATGTTTCACAGGGCTCCGGCTCTGGGAAGCTCTAAGACGGCAGTGTGGTGAGGAGAGGCAGTGTGGTGAGGAGAGGCTGAGGCTGAGGCTGGAGCGGATGGTGCCAATCTCTTACTGAAAAACGGCTAGCACCCCACACACCCGCACAGAGGGGGGGTGCACATCTTCAGTTGCACAACAAGGACGGGCACAGTGTGTGTGCGTGTGTGTGTGTGTGTGTGAGAACACACAGGTGTATGCACAGGATGGGCGATGCGATGCCTAGCAACCACACACACACACACACACACACACACACACACACACACACACACACATATATATATACGCACGCCAACAACCCCACCCCCATCCCCCACCCATCTCTTTCGCTGTTCAAAACTACTGCTGCTGCCGTTGCCTTGGCAACAAATTCAAGGCTATCTGGGATGATGACAGTTGTAGGTCAGGAGAGTGTGTGTGTGTGCGTGCGCGTACGTGTGAATGTGTGTGTGGCGTACCAAGTCGGCAATGCTGCTAAAATGTAGCCCACTTGCAGACTGGGAGGACTTGTTAGGCGAGTTTTGCTGTGCACAGCATGTGACTGGCAAGGATTACAGCTTGTGCAACCATTAGGGGGGGCGGGGGCGGGGGTGGGGGTGGGTACTTTAACTTGGGTGATGGCAATGCTTAATGCTGAAATGACTATTCTGTGCATGTAAAAATGATAAAAGCACCGCTTGGACTGATGTACGAGTATGCTAAATCCCTGGGGTCCGATAAGCAGCCAAAAAAATATCTTCATATGACCCTCAATGTAAGGATTACAGTAATGACCAAATAAAACAAATCCTCTCAGAATTCAACACCGCGTGCCAAGGCGGGCAAGTCAGGACAGCTCTGAGGCCCCCATCATTGACTAGGGGCCTTCTGAGGAAACTAGAGTTGGCTGTGACCCCACTGCAGTCCCTTCCTTATACTCTGATCGCAGCTTAAACTGAGCCTCCAAAATAATCAGAGGGACCCTTCCCATCCATGTCACCACAGCGTCTTACCCTCAGCCAACACGCCTGAACAGTGACAAACTTATGTGAATGATCTACTTCTTATTTATTTCTTATTTGTATTTATCCTTGGACTTAGCTACCCCAGCAACAATTTCCACCAACTTTGTTGTGGTGTTATCTTATCTTAAATACTTTTATTGTTAAGAAAAAGAATGTGTTTTAAAGCAATGGAAGGTTCTAAAATTCCACATTATCTTCTATGGACCCCAACATTCTTTAGAACCTTCATCCTCCCAACATTTTGAGGACACTATCAACATTTTTATCAATAAGAACAAGGGCCAAGACTTGTATTGTTTCACAGAAACCAAACATTTTTCAGCTATTATTATATGTTACAAGCTACACCTGCGCCTAACAGCTACTGTGCGCGAGGGACAATGGGAACACGTATGGTTTCCAGGCTGACTGTGTAAAGCAGAGAGAGAAGCTTCCAGCAAAAAAGTAGTCCAGCGGTGAGGATCCTTAATTTATTTATAGTGGCCATAGAGGAGAGTATATTCTGTGCTGAAGTCAGCCGGGGCGTCTAGAGACCGCCCGCGCCTGTGCGAGTCGTCCTCTCGTCAGAACTAGGCCACAACCGCCTGGAGCAGAGCAGCGCACCATCGCCATCGCCATGGCCACCTCCCTCCCTCCTCCATCGCCATGGCCACCTCCCCCCCTCCCTCCTCACGGATGCAAGAGGGTCACTTCGCCCGCCTCCCTTCCCATCCCTTCCCTTCCCTTCCGTTCCGTTCCCGTTGCTGTGCTGTCCAGCGTGCTTTGTCTGCACTTTCCACAAGCTAAACTATGGAGCCCAAACTGAATGCTTTAAAAGTAGCCTTTACCTCACTCGTCCATTGGGGTCTGGCTGGCTGAAGCAAGCAATTTCCCATAGACTCTCATGTTAAAAAGGTCCATTTTTATAGCAAAAATAACGGCATTTACAGCCTGGTTCAAAAAAAACGATTCTGGCATGTCTTGATAGTTTTCCAGTTCGTGATAACTCTGAGGGTGGTGACTTTTTTTTTTTTTTTTTTTAGAATATATTAGTGTTAGTTTACATTGACATTAATAGAATGAATTGGCAAAGATGGCCGCCCCCGGAACCTTCTATTTAATGTAAGCCTTATCCAGTCTATGTGACATCACAGAGGGGTTCTCCAGTTTTCGTATATATAGTCTATGGTTCTCCAGAACTGCCTCCATACTAAGAAGCAGGAGTTTTAGAGAGAGCCATGTGGTACAGTTGGCTAATGTGCCTACATCATATACCCAGGGACCCAGGTTCAAATCTGGCCTGGACCATTTCCCAGACCCCTTCACCATCTCTTTGTCCGGGTCATATCTTCACTGTCATATTAATCAAAGGCAATATAAGTTTTTAAAAAAATAAACTTAAAAGAGAGGGAAGAGAATAAGAAGAGAAGCAGGATGTTTCGCAATGTGCCTCCCTGCCTCTGGGTGTCCCTGTTCAAGCACCCATACTTTTACCACTTGGAAACTGATTTATAAACATTTTCTTCACCAGCCTTGCTTTGAGGCTAAACTTTAACACTCATCTTCAAGATCCCCGATATGAGCATTTCTATCATTTAATTTACTGTCTAAAACTACTGCATTCATATTAAAACCATACGCAATTAAATCCATTAAAAAGGCCACACTACACTATCATCTCAACTAATCAACTGCCACCAATTACTCACGACACAGGAGGTACAGTACCACTGCTGTACTGGGGCTTTGAATGGAAAATGCGGCTCTATCACATTACATGAAACATGCAAAAGGTCACACTCCGCATGCAAAACCTCCCTCTACACACCAGCCTGCCTATTTACCTTTCCCACGGTATGACGCAACGGGATTAATGTCAGCCAGCTGTGCCAACACGGACATGCATAGAATATTCTGGAAATATTTAGACAATAATATCACCAGAATAATTACACCTTGCTATACTACCATAAAGATGGCGTAGGATGTTGTCTAAATGTTTCCGGAATAATGTTAGCCCGCTGTGCCAACACGGAGATGCATAGAATATGGTCTAAATATTCCCAGAATATTGACACCCTGCTATACTGGCATAAAGATGGTTTGGGATGTTGTCCGGGTGTTTCCGGAATAATGTCAGCCCGCTGTCTACACTAACGTTAAGACGACACAGAATAAATGTTATGTGTAAATGTTCCCAGCATCATGAAAGGTGAAAAGGATTCATATCCTCCTGCATTACTGTGCTATGTGAATGTGCTGCTTAGCAGGTTTGGTCACGACCACAGAGTACTATTACAAGGCCTACTGCCAGAGAGACCTTTTTCTCAATTAGCTGAAGATTACCTTTTTTTAAAGTCTCTCTCTCTTTTTTTATCCTTTACGAGTCTGCTGCTGGTTGAGCCTGTTCTGGAGTATGCAAATGAGGGTGTTAAGCCCCCTGTGTGTGCTAGGGGCAAGGGCAGGCCTGCTGGAACCTGTAATAGTACCGCAGCCCTGACATGCAATGACGCGGTAGTTTAGCGAGCATTGATAAGTCGCGTTAGCCAGGCTAGTTAAGCCCGCCCTCTGAGAAATGGGTTTACAACACAGCTTGGCCAGACCAATGTTCGCAGAGCATTGATAAGTCGCGTTAGCCAGGCTAAGGCATGCTGGAACCTGTACTCGTACCGCAGCCCTACACCTTGTCAAAAGTCTGAAAGGGAGTATCATTTCAGCAGGCTTGTTTGAAATGACTGGCTGGATTAAAGTCCGAACGCTTGGACGAGATGGTCCAAAAATGTCACTATGTTAAGTCCAGAATGCATTGCTTTAAGCCAGCCACCCAACCAGCCATACAGCCAGCCAGCCATTTCAAACAAGCCCAATCTCATGAGGAAGACTCAGTGACTGACATGCTCATGCCCTTAAAGGAACGAAGCCTGCCGTCCAACTACTCTAAAACCAGCACTAACCTGCAGCAGGAAATTTTGGCAGAGGGACCCGTTTTTCAGCCCTGACATGCAATGACGCGGTCGGTTAGCGAGCATTGATAAGTCGCGTTAGCCAGGCTAATTAAGCCCGCCCTCTGAGAAATGGGTTTACAACACAGCTTGGCCAGACCAATGTTCGCAGAGCATTGATAAGTCGCGTTAGCCAGGCTAAGGCATGCTGGAACCTGTACTCGTACCGCAACCCCACACCTTGTCAAAAGTCTGAAAGGGAGTATCATTTCAGCAGGCTTGTTTGAAATGACTGGCTGGATTAAAGCAACACATTCTGGACTTGAAATATGGTGACGCTTTTAGATAATCTAGTCCGAATGCTTGGACGAGATGGTCCAAAAATGGTCACTATGTTAAGTCCAGAATGCATTGCTTTAAGCCAGCCACCCAACCAGCCATACAGCCAGCCAGCCAGCCATTTCAAATAAGCCCAATCTCATGAGGAAGACTCAGTGACTGACAGGCTCCTGCCCTAAAAGGAACCAAGCCTGCCGTCTAACTACTCTAAAACCAGCACTAACCTGCAGCAGGAAATCATTTGGCAGAGGGACCCGTTTTTCTCTTTATTTGACTGCATCAACGGATATAACATAACATATAACTGAACATGTGTATGCAATGATTTGACTTTAGTTGGTCATTATATGATCTTATGTAAAGGTCATCTTAACCAGCACTAACCTGCAGGAGGAAATCATTTGGCAGAGGGATTCGTTTTTCTTTATTTGACTGCAGCAACGGATATTAGTGTATGCAATGATTTGACTTTACCTTTACATAAGGTTATATAATGGCCAACTAGCCTTAACCAGCAGTAACCTGCAGGAGGAAATCATTGAGCAGAGAGATTTGTTTATTATTTGACTACATCAACCGATAGAATTGTACGCAATGATCTGACTTTACCTCTGCATAATATCATTTAGTGTTTGTGTTATTTTTCTATAACTTATGTTCATTCATAAACTTAGGTAGCTTCAGTCTGCAGTCATCAATTCAAACACGCTACCAATACCACTTCCAATGTTGCATCCATGTCTGTGGATCACCTTTGCATTCATTTATCATTTTATTCATTACATTTTGTGCCCACATTCTTTGTCACAATTTCTGACATCTCCAGTAATAGGCAAGCTTCTTTGGTGGTTGCAGTCTGCAATAATCAATTCAATAATGCTACCAATTTGTACCTGTTGATTCTCTTGTTCATTCACTGACTTATTCATTTTTTATTTTTGTACGATGCCCAAATGTGATCACAATTGCTGAAGCCTCCTGAGAAGTGGTTGCAGTCTTTATTCATTTCCATGTTTGTATAAATGTTGCCACAAAATGTGATCGCAATTGCCGAAATCACCTGTGATGTGATGTGATGTGATGTGAATGTAAATGTCCCTCTCTACCAACCAACTCTTTACCTAGGTGCCTCATGCTTGTGTGTAAGTCTAAATGTGTGTAGTGGTGTCCCTGCTCCGGGAAACTTACTTAAGGCACATGTATCTCCTTGTGTGTATGAGGGTAGTCTGCTTACTCTGTGTTCCTCTACACCTCTGTTAGCTTATTATGTCCTCCTTTTGTAAGCCGCTTTGGAAAAAAGTGTCGGCTAAGTGTAATGTAATAACTCCCCACCAGCTTTACAGTAGATCTCTAAAGGGTCATAAGAACTGTATAATAATATTGTAATAGCTGTATAATATATTATAATATATGCAAAATCTCTAAACAGACACAATAGGAAAAGCTTTTAAAATCCCCATGAAGTCAAATTCAGACACCTTGCACTGTCTGGTATGAAATTCTCTATCTGCTTAGTGTAGTGTAGTGTAGTGTAATGTAATGTAATGTCCCTGGTGGTGGCAGTCAGGGGGGAGCCGACCAATAGTGTGGTTGGGAGAACCAACCAATAGTGCGGTCGGTGTACCAGGGGAGCCAATCAATAGTGTGTGAGTCAGGGGAGAGCCAACCAATAGTGCGGGAGTCAGGGGAGAGTCAACCAATAGTGTGGGAGTCAGGGGGCAGCCCAACCAATAGTGTGGGAGTGAGGAGGAAGCCGACCAATAGTGTGGGAGTCAGGGGGAGCCAACCAATAGTGTGGGAGTCAGGGAAGAGCCAACCAATAGTGTGGGAGTCAGGGGAGAGTCAACCAATAGTGTGGGAGGGAGGAGGAAGCCAACCAATAGTGTGTGAGTCAGGGGAGAGCCAACCAATAGTGTGCCAGTCAGAGGGGGGAGCCAACCAATAGTGTGCGAGTCAGGGGAGAGCCAACCAATAGTGCGGTCGGTGTAGCAGGGCAGAGCCAACCATGACACAGGGCTGCCTCAACATCCACACGCCTCCACATCCTTCAAGGCCACGCCCCCTCCCTGCCTCACCCTGATGATGTCATCGGCCGCACATGCTTGCCTGAGCAACACTTTCCACTCTCCACACCATACCGGCCGTTAAAAATCAGTTAGTCAAATTTCAGTTAGGCTCTGTCTTTTTTTTTTGGAAAATTTGGTTACTTGCATATTCCTATTTGGCATCCACTGACGCATTTTTTTTTAAAGGTTTTGGACTATTTCTTAATGGAATGCAACAAGTTCCGAAGCTGTGTATCCTAGTGCTGTTGGGAATGCAGACGGACCCATAATATAATATAATATAATATAATATAATATAATATAATATAATATAATATAATATAATAGGGACAGACAACATGACCGTATCCACTAAGAATGTGGACATCATGTCTGTCTCCAACTCACCATGTTCACTGTCAAACACTGCAGAGGTGATTACATAACACCACACTGGACCAGATCACATTTAAATTTACATTTCAGATTTAAGCTGTGTGTGTGTGTATTTGTTTAATGGATAGAAACTGGCACCGGTCGGCAGCCTAATGCTGCTAAAATATGGAGGTGGTGGCTGATGGAGGTCAGACACATAAAGGCATATAGGCATAAGGCATTGGTTGTAGGCACTACATGTTTGTGACCATGTCTTCCTGTCTTGTTTATAAGATGTTTAATGTTCACTGTGGGCCTAGGGAGCATTGCAATTTCAAATTCCGTGTGTGCAACCTGTACATATGGTTTTTGACAATAAAGCTGACTTTGACTTTGATAAAATAGGCATAAGTCTTACTGTTTGCTGAGTGGCAGGTGAATTTGACCACTTCTTTGTCAGCGACTCATAAAAGGTGTACAAAGGTTTGCTCATTTATTTCCACCGAAACATGTTAAGTACTCACCGGTTTTGTCGTCTCCTATGGCGACCTCAGCCAGGTAGCGGTAGTAATCGCCCTTCATCTTCAGGTAGAACACTTTACTCTCCGCAGGGGTGGCACTGGGGATCAGGTACTTATCCAGCAGGTCCTGTGGATCAACGAGTTTAAAAGATTTTTTTTTAAAAAGGGACATGTTTATCTTGCATTTATACAGTTGCACACCCACCCCCCAAACCCCCCGCAACCCCCTTCCCAAATGTCAATGAATATCTGACAGACAGAGCGAAGCCTAGCCAAACACAACTGCTCTTTCATTCACCCCCAGGGACACAGAGGAGGAGGGAATGGACGCTTGGGGGACTCTGGGCTCCCTCACAATCACTCTTGTTCTTCAAAGACACTGCTGGGTACTGTTTAGGAATCCAAAAGCTCACACAAAACATTGAGGAAGGGAGGGAAAAAAAAAAAAACCTCAAAGGCACTTTTGCATAACTGGAAAAATAGTTCATATGATGACCTGAATGAGCTGACTGCAGGGAGAGTGTTGCCCATAATATTCTTATTAGCCTTTAAGGTTAGCTTAGGCTTTTAACAGTCTATAAAAGAATGTGTTCTACAACAATCCAAGGTTCTAGAATTCCACATTATGTTCTATAGACTCCAACATTCTTTAGAACCTTCCTCCTCTTCCCAATATTCCGCTTCACACTGGTGTGACGGTACACTGTTTAAGGTAAAGCCACAGATTGCTGTAACCACACAGACAGGAAGAAAGTAGCGAATGAGCAGCGACACTGAGTCACTGTGAAACAGCAAACAATGGCAGGCACACATTCAAACATTCAAGAACAGATACAGTGTCTTCCCCAAATGAACCAACCCATTCTTTCCCAGGCCAAAACCTGAGTGACGACTCACTAACCATGACAGGTCACAGGGACGAGAGAGGGTCAGAGAGAGAGAGACAGAGAGAGAGAGAGAGAGAGGCAAGCAGGGAAAGAGAGGCAGAGAGAGAGAGGCAGAGAGAGAGCAAAAGATAGAGGCAGAGGGAGAGAAAGAAAGATAGAGGCAGAGGGAGAGAAAGAAAGATAGAGGCAGAGGGAGAGAGACAGATAGAGATAGAGAGAAGACAGAAAGAAAGATAGCGATATAGAAATGACAGGTGGTGGATATGGAGTGTGTGGTCGGTCCGCCACCTCTTAAGGACTGTAGAATGTCCCTGTCGTCCATGACGACCGATAGGAGACTAGAGCTGTCGTCATGGCGGGCTGAGCTGAGCTGGATCCTGATCTCTGCTCCGCTCCTCTGGGCCTCAGGGCTGATTTGAATACTTACATAAGCCAGCGCCCAGGCACACATTAGGGCCAGCATGGAGGCATGGGGGCCACTCCACTCCACTCAAAAGGGACTTACTGGGGTGGGGGGGGGCTATGCTCAGAAACATTCCTCTCCACTACACGACTTGCCATGACAACCCAGAAATGCCAGAGGGCAGCGCAAGAGTGGGTGAGCTACTACTAAAGTCTACTAACTCAAACACTAAACACTCGCTAGACAGAGGAGGGAAAGCAAGGGATGTGAAGGGAAGGGTGGGAATTCTCCCTAAAAAAAAAAAAAAAACCACACACACACAGTAAAAGGCTGATCACTGGCCCCAGGCATCTCATGACTTCTATTAGACTGATGCATCCGCCACAGCACCAAAGGATCCCGCCATGCTGGAGACACCGCTGCCCAGCAAATCACATTTACAGTCCTTTAGGTACATGTCTGGGCTTAAGAGCAATCTGAACTAAATAGACTGACTGCTAAAGTATATATATATGTGTATATATATGTGTGTGTGTATATATATATATATATATATATATATATATATATATATATATATATATATATATATATATATATACACACATACATATATATATATATATATATATATATATATATATATATATATATATATATATATATACACACACACACACACACATATATATTATATATATATATATATATATATATACACATATACACATATATATATTTTTTTTTTGTTTTGGTAGGTGTGGTTGAACAAAGTCAAAAGCTGGTAGCAGGCGGGGGGCAGGGGGCTAAAAGTGGGTGTACTGAGCATGCTCAGAGAGGAGCTAGCCCTCCTGTATGGAAAATGACCTCTACCTGGATGCTGAAGGTCAAGGCGGGGGAGCAGTGGACCAGCAGGAGCTGATAACCCAGTCACCATGCAACACACACACACACACAACCTCCTTTCGATACCCCTTTCCTGACCCTGCTGAACCCCCCACTATGGGGGTCATGGCCCAGTGACTCTCCCGATACAGGGACTGAGACCCCCCCCCCCCCCCCCCCCCCCCCGAGACTGCTTCCCTCACCAACAACCACTAAACTACTCTCTCCCTAGGTGCCTCATGCTTGTATAATTCTCTGCCTGTGTAGTGAGTGAGTGAGTGAGTGTGTGTGTGTGTGTGTGTGTGTGTGTGTGTGTGTGTGTGGTGTGTGTGTGTGTGTCCGCAGTGTCCCTACTCTGGGAAGCTTACTTAGGCACATGCATCTTCTTGTATGTATAAAGGTAGCCTGCTTACTCCGTGTTCCTCTACACCTCGGTTAGCTCATTATGTTCTCCTTTTTGTAAGTCTCTTTGAATGAAAGCATCTGCTAAGTGTAATGTAACAATGTAATGCACCCATCTCTCTTACCTGTGACACATGCAGAACATGTTCGCCTTAGTCTTACTCAATCTTAATCCTAACCTTAACCTGGAAGTTACCTGGAAGGCTCTGCACACATATCCAAAATGGCTGCCTAGGCCACTTTAAGCTTGCTGTTGAGAGCTTTGTATTGAAAGGGCAGGTGCTCCATTTAGGAGCACTCTTGAAAAAGAAAAGCTTGAAGGTTTCCTAGTGCTTGATGGAGAGTTGCCAAATGGTTCAAGCAGTCCTACAACTCCATTTTTGTACATGGTAAAAATAAAAGTAAAAAAAAATCAGAGAACAAATACACAAGTGAGTGTGAGAGTTTGTGAAAATGTCCGGCAACAGTGTTGAGATGTTTTGGCATGTGCCCTTTTTAAATGACTCCCTCTGTTTCCCCAATAGTAAGTGTAATAGCCACAGGAACTACATGGTCTAGGCACAGTCCAAGCGCTTTAAGAGGGCAATCCCATCCCACAAATGCTTTCGTTAAGCATTTCTATGGTACTGTCCAAAACAATTAAGAGCTCCTCGTGTTGCTCTCTTCAACCAAAAGCTGTAACAATGCTCTTTATATCACACAAACGGATATCAATCAGAGGGCTGCGGCGTTCTTTGAGTATGTGAAGGTGCCGTTTGGTTAACTCGGTTTAAAAAAAGGCCATTTTAGACCATTTGAGGCCTTTTTTTAATGTTCAAAATGAACTACGTCACGTTTATTGAAGGCAAAGAGTGCCTTAAATGTTTCTCATTCACAATGCTCTTCAATGCTGTAAAAAGAGTAAAGCTGTACACATCCCATCCCATCTCAATAAGGCCAGCTGTGGTGCAAAAAGAAAAAGAAAGAAAAAAAAGAATCTTTTGTGTCATATGTATTGATTTATTGTTTATTTCCTACAAGGTTGCAGGGTTCTCTCTCCGCACTCCATTGTCCAGTGTTCTAATGACTGGATGCTGCCGCCTGATTGGTCCAGCTGATGTAGATGGTCAGCTGACGTCCTGAATAGGTTCTAACCTTTACATACCTTGTCAAGCCAAACAATCATCACGATAAAGACCCTGATGAATCGAAGGTTTGCCACGGTGGTTTAATAAACGCTTCTGGGAGACACCTTTTTTTTAGGCCTTCATTTATAACCTTTACCTTCTGGGAGTTTTACTGGTTTTACCGGCATCTTTTAACGCTTTCATTTTATAACAAAGCCCTTTACCCATTTGGCTCACGATCATCATATTCAGGCCGAAACCGGCTGCACTAGCTTGCCTAAACTTGTTGGCCCATCTGTACAACTGTGGGAAAAGGATGCATCTTTTAATTTTTTATTTAATTTTTAATGCGTCTTTTGCAAAGAGTAGTGTCACCTACAGGTGGCAGGCAGACAGACCATCTACTGGTTCAGCCTCTTCCCAAATTTGCATGAGAAACTACCCTAATTCTCACATTATCAGAAAAAATATGAAAAATGTGAGTTATGTTTTCAATTTAGTGTTTTTTTTTTTTTTTTTTAAACCCTATCCCATTGATCCCATCTCACAAGCTACGACTAATACATCTGGAGGGTATTTCAAGTAGGTGGTTTAATGATAATGTTAAAATGAGTTAGAAAACGTTGTAAACCTTCCAATTGAAGAGTGTTATGGCTTCATTCTCCTAGCAAAACAGTTACAGGGTTCTTCAGGAAGTTTACCACTTGCTCTGAGTTAACACACACAGGTTAGTGATTAAACCAGGTGTCTGGAAATACCACATGGTCAAAGGCCTGGAAAAGCCCCATTCCAGCCCCACAATCCCACTTGATTTTACTGACCAGAACATCATTATAGACCTCCTCCTAACAGAAGAGCCTATGCCTTTGTGTTTACTTTGAGAATTAAGCCATTAGACCCATTATATTAGCAGGTTTACTAAACTCTGAGTGAACCCATGTGAGACTACACTAAAACCACTGACTTCACCTACATCTTGTCAAAAGTCTGAAAGAGAGTATCATTTCAGCAGGCTTGTTTGAAATGACTGGCTGGATTAAAGCAATGCATTCTGGACTTGAAATACGGTGACTGTTTTAGATAATCTAGTCCAAACACTTGGACGGGATGGTCCAAAAAACGTCACTATGTTAAGAGCAGAATGCATTGCTTTAAGCCAGCTACCCAACCAGCCAGACAACCAGCCAGCCATTTCAAACAAGCCCAATCTCATGAGGAAGACTCAGTCGAGTCGAAACGTGTAGGCGTTAAATCCGTCACAATAAAGGATTTTTAATTTTCTCTCACTAAAATCAGTGTGCCTCGAATTTTTAGACTGTTTTTTTTTTCTACAACAAGTAGCCTACTGAATAGGCCTTCTACAGGTTGGGGCACAGTCAAATACATTTTTAAAGCCCAATCTCATCTCCATTTCTGCTCACCTTATTTGTATTATATACAAGCCTATTGCACTTTTTGTTATGTTATATTATTATGTTTGTCATCATGTCTTCCTGTCTTGTTTATAAGATGTTTAATGTTCACTGTGGGCCTAGGGAGCATTGCAATTTCAAATTCTGTGTGTGCAACCTGTACATATGGTTTTTGACAATAAAACTGACTTTGACTTTGACTTTCTGCTCACCAGAACATCGTTGCAGATCTCCTTCAGCTCTTTCTCTCACTAAAATCAGTGTGCCTCGAATTTTTAAACTGTAGCCTACTGAATAGGCCTTCTACAGTTGGGGACACAGTCAGATGCAATTTTTAAGACCAATCTCATCTCCATCTACATCTCCATTTTTAAGCCCAATCTCATCCACATCTCCATCTCTGCTCACCAGAACGTCGTTGCAGATCTCCTTGAGCTCCTTCTCGATCTTCTCCCGGTACTCCTGCGTCAGCTGCTTCTTCTCGCTGGCCTCCGTCTTCCCCTCGATGCTCCACACCACCCGCCAGGAGGAGCGCCGGGCGCCCACCACGTTCTTGTAGGCGACGGACAGCAGGTTGCGCTCCTCGTTGGACAGCTCCTCGTTCAGCTCCGTGACCGCCTTCATGGAGGCCGCCATGTCGTCATAGCGCTCCGCCTGCTCGGCCAGCTTGGCCTTCCCCACGAGCTCGGTCTTATCCATGCCTACGGAGTTCTGAGGAGGAGAGGAGAGGGGAGAGACAGGAGAGGAGAGACACGAGAGGGGAGGAGAAGAGAGGGGAGAAGGAGAGAGGAGAAGGGAGGAGAGGGGAGGAGAGGAGAAGGGAGGAGAGGGGAAAGACAGGAGAGGAGAAACATGAGAGGGGAGGAGAAGGGAGGAGAGGGGAGGAGAGGGGAGGAGAGACATGACAGGAGAGGAGAGACACGAGAGGGGAGGAGAAGAGAGGGGAGAAGGGAGGAGAGGAGAAGGGAGGAGAGGGGAAAGACAGGAGAGGAGAGACACGAGAGGGGAGGAGAAAGGAGGAGAGGGGAGGAAAGTGGAGGAGAGACATGACAGGAGAGGAGAGACACGGGAGGGGAGGAGAAGGGAGGAGAGGAGAGGGGAGGAAAGTGGAGGAGAGACATGACAGGAGAAGAGAGTAGAGACAGGAGAGGAGAGGAGAGGAAAGACAGGAGAGGGGAAAGAGTCAAAGACAAATGAGCTGACTACATTCTACACACTTCATAACCCCCTCCCTCCCCATGCACAGTTTTAGACTAACAATCACCAATTTCACTGCATGTCCCACCCTGCCCAGTATATCTATGCATGTGACAATAAACCATCCTTGTACCCTTGCATCCTTGTATTTCACACCCAAAATGCTTTGGTCTGCCCAAGGCAGTGCTGAGATGACTCAAGGAGAGTCCAGATGTGACACTTTCACTGCAAGTTACTGGCATCCACTCATGCATTTAGCATACAGCATGACATCACATGAACATGGTATTAATAGCAGGTCATTAAAGTCTGCTTCAAAAATATCTGCATTAAAACCGGGGGTAAACATAATGCATAAAAATAGCAGTCGGCCATTGCCAGTGGTGGCCGGTTTCCACAGCATCTGATCCTGTAGCCTATTTACTCAACCGAGAGAGAGAGAGAGAGAGAGAGAGAGAGAGAGAGAGAGAGAGAGAGCAGCGCATCCGGTTTGGAGTAGATCAATAGGTGCTCGAGTTGCATACGGGCCTATATATTTATTTTATGTCACACAGCCACGGGGTCTTTCACCTTCTATGACATTTCCTTTAATTGGAGTCGGGAATCAATTCGGTATTTTCCATGCTTGAACCAGCGTCGTCGATGGAATGACAGAAAGTGGCAACCTCCGTCCTCTCATTTCAAAAAAAAAAAAAAAAAAAAGGAACCGTGCTCACCATGTGGTGGGTTACTACGAGCGAGCTGCAAAACCGGTTTTTGAGGGCGCTCTCCTTCCTGCCCAAGAACCAGAGAGGGTTTGCTAAGGCCACCTAGCTAGCCCATCCTACACTGTGGCTGTGATGTGAAATATGCGGATGTAACTTATACCACACCCAATCCGACCCGCCAGCTACCTGTGCGAGGCTGTTGCTAGACACAACTTGCGTGGAATGTAACAGTTCTTGCGTTCTCGAACATCCACCAAAGTAGCCAAACGTGGACTGTAATCATTCTAACAGTAGGGAAGAATAGAAAAGTCGGACGACATTAAAAAGGCAGACTACAATATAATCAATTGCTCCCATTTAGCGCGCCACATGTGCTAGCCAGAAGAGGTTAGATGTCTTCAAGGCTCGCCGATTATGATATATTTTTAAAGTTCTATTGTTTGCTCGCCAGAAACATGTGACAGAAATTTTCTACAAAATACCACCGTCCTCGTGACCAGCACTGACAAACTAGCAGCCACTAAAATTGGCACGAAACCTTGTGAAGGAACATCAGTTACACCCGTACAGAACAGTAATAATGGACAAAATTGTTGCACTGTGAAACAATCCACTTATCAAATATATTTCGTAATCAAAGGCAATATGATCTACATGCGAAGTTTGCATCGTTTAGTCACCCCACAGTGTATATGGGGTCTATTGAGGCAAGGGTGTCGCTAGGCTACAAATATGAACGCCCTATTTTCTGACATTAGGTGACTGCGAGTGGAGTAAGTGCAGGAAAACGGGAGAACCGCCAGAATTACCTCGTGCACACAAGGGTTGTTTTAATAAATAACAGACACGCATCTAACCCGTTGAATGACTAACTAAAGTTTGAATTGATATCCAACAATAAACGAAATGCCCTCCGCATCTAGCCAGGTCACATCTTGTCTGATGGTGATGAGACCGATGGATTCATCCGTTGTCTGTGCCACAATGGCAAACTGAACCCGGACGCGACTCACAATTCAAATGAAACCAAGTCGACCAACGCAGTTAGGCGAGATACAGTCTGGCAGTGCAGACATCCTTAACGAGATGACTTATTGTAAGCGTATAGGTTTTAAAATGCATGTTGAGTTAATATCGAAGTACTTGGCCGTGCCCACAATACTCCTTGCGCTCCTTACACAAAAGCTCGAAAGCATCACAGGCTGTCCACATACGCCCTACATCTCGCATTCACTGCACTGCTATTTCAGCTAATCGCTGACCGGTTTTGTGAAAGGAAAAACAACAACCGAATGGTAACTTTTAAGTTTATGCATTGAAATATTTCCATTTGATAGATTTGAAAGCAACTGACCTTAGTTCGGGACGGTAGTCTTAGTCCGGCTACACAGCTGATTCTTTCAGGCTGGCTGTCTCGCTCAGATCCACGGGGTTTCCCTCCAATCACAGGCTTCAAGAGCAGGGACTGGGCTGGGAGCAATGACGTCAAACGCTGCCAAGGCAACCGTTGATCGACGTGAGGTGTGACGTGCCCTCATTGCTCGACTGACCTGCAGGGTTTTTCTTCTTTTTCAAGGCCAGTATCGCTCAAGTGTCATCAAAGATTTAGTGATTTTTACATATGTGCTATAATGACAAAAACACACATATCTAATTATTAGTGACTTCCCATAACTTCATGCAATGCCATGCAATCAGTCAGCCATATGGCCTGCCTATTTTTTTTTTTTTCAAAAGTAACTTGATCACCAGTGATCATGAATAGAAATGAAACGTGACTTTTGAGTCAGTCTTGGGGTTTATGGGGCAAGCATTTAAAAGCTTAGTCCTCAAATGTTCAGGCCATCAATAGATTTGACTGATGTCCTTAGGTGGACTATACATCTTGCCGATGTGAGGGTGCATTTTTCAGAGACATGATGCTGGCATTATGCTTTCTACACTGTTCAGAAAATTAAGGGAACACTTAAAAGTTTTCAGTTGGATTGTCAGTGTGATTTTAACCCCAGAAGATATAACATAACAGGAAATAATAGTGAAAAAAAGGTAGCAAAAAACATCCTGGCTCCCAGCCTATTAAGAGTGTGGGTTGTTTTACATTCCATAAAAGAATGTGTTCTACCCCAACAGAAGACTCTAATATTCCACATTATATTCTATGGAACCTGACATTCTTTTTACTGACTTCTATTCTTCCGACATTCCGGTCACACTGGTGTGACAGTACAGCCTGTCTAGGCCCACAGTGTACTGGGTTGCACCATTTTGTCCTAATGATTTAGACAGTCTGTATCACCAAAGATCTTTATGTTAATTCCCTGAGTTTTCCTGTGTGCTGCAGTATCCTTTTAATTTTTTGGAGCAGTGTATTTGAAATAGTAAGCTGTGTAAGTAAGTGTTCAAGTCCCAGGGCCTACTTTACAGGTTTTAACCCATTGGTATATTTGGATTTAGATTTCTTTCTTTTGTACACATTAGATGTTGTATATTACAGAAAAAGTATTGTTGGTGTTCTTAATGCCGTTGGTTGAGACATTCCTGCAATCCTTTCTAATCCGTTTAATTGGGTTACTTACAGTAGTCCTAGACACCGCGTCCCTAAAAGCAGTGATGTCTACTGAAAAAAAAAAAGTAAAAAAAAAAAAAAACGATTTCATGCCTGTAATGCATGAAGATTAAATAAGTGGCAGAAACTTGCTTTGTGTCACTACCAGCGCTGATGTGCATGAATATTTAGTCAGTCCTGGGGTATGGAGGAGGTCAGTTTACGTTAACGTGCAGAAATACTCAAACCCTTTTTTGTTTGTTTAATGTTCACAACCATTTTATTTTATTTTTATTTATTTTATTATTTTTTGTTTCCCTGCTTATAAAGCTAATAATGTTGAGGATGTTAAAATGTTAATGTGGTGCTGAAGAATGTGCGAATGAGCGAATGAAGTCTTCAGTCGTTGGTGGCGGAGCTGCGTTGTGTTCCTAAGGCTAAGCTCTCCAAGTGGAGAGTAGGACGTCAAAGGTCTAATAAAAGCACTGTTCTATTATCTTCAGCATGTTACCATGGGGAAAAAGTGCTCCATTTTTTAACACACCGTCACGTGTACTCTCGTCGGACTGGCCTCTGTTTTAGAGGCTAAAGAGATCTGCTCAGCACGGCTGTTTATTCCAGGGGTGTCATCAAAATTCCAAGCCCATTTCATTTCCGAAGCGTTCCAATCACACACACACACACACACACACACACACACACACACTCTCACACACACACACACACACTCACACACACACACACACACAGGAACAAATATCGTGTCACTGTTTGGAGAATTCCTTACAGTCATAAAGACCGGCAAAGGCCTAAAAGTGTCTCACTTAAGTGCTTTTAACAAAGGGCAACCCACCTGACCCCCTCCGCACTCTCCATCACCCCCCCCCCCCACACACACACACACACACACACCCCTCAAACGCTCCTCCACCCCAGCTCATGTATGGCAGTGAGTCATCAGTGATGAGAAGCAGGGGTGGTGTAAAGGGATCGGGGATGGGTGGGAAAGAAGAGTGGCTGTCTCGTCATGTTGCAATAAGCTTATCTGTGCTGGATCTCGCCCGACGAGAATATAATGTGCTGCTGTGGTATGTGGAGCCAGTTGTACGTCTTACACGCCACGCCGACTTAACTAGTCCCGCCGCCACTCGCACCACCTGTCCTGTTCACTTGCACTTTTCACACTCGTGCTGCTCTGCCTCACTGACTCTACCTGCATTAAAAAGCCATGTGCTACACCTGACAGGGGCGCTGTGGGGGGTGGGCAGGGGTGGTTGGGGGGGCGGGGCGGGGGGGTTGCTTGACTGTGGTCAACCCTGACCATGTGCCTATCCATTGCCACAGTCAGGGGACGCTGCTAAGGGGGGTAAATCAGAACAGTTCAGGGGGCCCAGAGCTTTACAGGGGCCCACAGAGGACTATGATATGGTTGGGGTGGGGCCCACAGAGGACTATGACATGGTTGGGGTGGGGGCCCACAGAGGACTATGATATGGTTGGGGTGGGGCCCCACAGAGGCCTATTATATGGTTGGGGTGGGGGCCAACAGAGGACTATGATATAGTTGGGGTGGGGGCCCACAGAGGCCTATGCTATGGTTGGGGTGGGGGTACACAGAGGACTATGCTATGGTTGGGGTGGGGGGCCAGAAAGGACTATGATATGGTTGGGGTGGGGGGCCAGAAAGGACTATGATATGGTTGGGGTGGGGGGCCAATATTATTTTCTTTCAGGGGGCCCATAACTTGTAGCGGCACCCCTGCTCTTGACTCTGCCCAAATCCAACGAGTTAAATGTTACATCACAAAATGCACATTTTGTTTTATCTTCTCAATCTATTCTCATCTTGCCATATTCTCTCCTCCTGGTGTCTCTTGGGAGAAGCAAGCAGGTGTGATATTAGCAAAGCTTGTGGGGCAAAGTTAAGACGTTTCTCAGACACAAAAATTCCCTCTGGGCTCCCGCCGTTACATAGCCTTTACTGGTGATTCATTATGAACATGAGGCCTACAGTATGCTCTCTCTGGAAGCCATGAGCCATGTTCTCACTGGAATCTTCTCGTACTGTACCCCTCCTCCTCGGGTGCCTTAGGGGAGGCAGGCGAGGTGTCAGGGAAGAGCTTCTCTTGACTCTGCCCAAACCCACACTGTAAACCCGGATTGTCAGTACAACCCAAAACTTTTGATGTAACTGATTACGTCAATAGTTTTGAGTAAATTAACTATATATTTTAATTAAAGTTAATTTAAAAGTTTAAGTACAAAATACATGTACTTAAACTTTTTAATTAATTTAATTAAAATATTTAGTTAATGTACTCAAAACTATTGACGTAATCAGTTACATCAAAAGTTTTGAGTTGTATTAACTTATCCGGGTTTACAGTGTGGAATCTTCTCGTACTGTACCCCTCCTCTTCGGGTGCCTTTAGGGGAGGCAGGCGAGGTGTCAGGGAAGAGCTTCTCTTGACTCTGCCCAAACCCAGTGGGTTACATTTTTTTAAATCTCAAACTGTGGAGTTCAGATACAAAACAGATACAAGATACAGATACAAACATTTGCGATGAATTTACAGAAATATATTTACATAATTTTGATATTACATAACTTTATCATCAGTCCACCTCCAATCCTTTACATTTTTTAAATCTCAAACTGTGGAGTTCAGATGCAACACCCTCTATGTGCATTTGCGATGAATTTACAGAAATAAATGTAAACAATTTTGCGATGAATTTACAGAAATAAATGTACACAATTTTGATTGAGCTTTATCATCAGTCCACCTCCAATCCTTTATCTTTTGCACTTTTGCACTTTTGCACTCTCCTGGTGAAGCCCTTTAACAAATACATAATGCTCTGAAAAAAAAGACTCTGTCTGCTCCTGATTTACTGTGTGTGAGTCTTCGCTGCTCAGACTACACTCATTTGGACTACTACACCTGAAGAACTGTAGGACTTAAACATGAAGTGCAACTCAATTCTATGGAACTACCTGACCAGCTGAAATCTGTTCTCTACAAATGATGACGCACGTTTATTAGGGGAAGTGGTTGTCATGCCCTGATGAGGGCCTTCAATGGGGCTGAAACATGCTGGTTCGTATTCATCTTGTTCAAGTATGAACTAGCCTGACGAAATGATGAGGCTTTTTTTTTTTCAAAGAAATGGCAAAGAGCCTTTCATACATCCTTATGATCCTTTCACACATTTTCAACCAAAGAGATATTTGATCCAACCACCTCTGAATCAGCTGATCATAATGGGTACTCAAGACAGGTAGATCAGCTATTCACTACAGTCACCTGTGTTAGAAGAAAAAGGTGGCAGGGTTTTTTAGCATTACCTTACATTACATTACACTTAGCAGACACTTTTATGCAAAGCGACTTACAAAAAGGAGGACATAAGTTAACAGACAGCACCTTTGCATAACTTCAGGAATGCAGCTGCCCTCCAGCTTTATAGTAGTTAGTCTAACAATGCACGTTAGACCTCTGCCCTCTATGGAACCCGTGCTCTCAGTGGAATCTGCCCTAATTGGACCCCTCCTCCTGGTGTCTCTCAGGTGTCTTTACTTTTCGGTCTTCGGGCTAAGAACAGATGGTCTATCTGTTCTTAGCAGTTTAATATGTGATATGTCCTCTACCCAGGTCAAATGTGTCATCACATGTGTGTCAGATGTGTCAGATGTGACTTCACTGAGTCACTGATCTACCTGTCTTAGGTGCTCATTACGATCAGCTGATTCAGAGCTGGTTGGATCAAATTTGTGGCAGGGATTTTACTTTCTGAACCTGGTATTGACACCTCTGACCCAGGGACCATACTGTATATTAAATTGTTTTTTTAGAACTAGGTAGTCAGAAGAGGGGCCCAATTCATCCACTTCACACATCAACCTGGTACTGCAGTGCCTGCAGGCACGGCACCCTTGGGCTAGACTTTAAGAAGTCAGACTTGCAGCCAACAGGTCAGCAGGTCACAGGTTCAATTTTCCACACCGACAGGTGGGTGTGGTAAGTGACTGACCAGTGCTCTCCTCCATCCCCTCACTGTGACACACACACACACACTGAGGTGCCCTAAGCATGGTACCGTCCCCACACACACATACACACACACACACATACACACTGGGGTCTCCTGAGCATGGTACCGTCCCCACACACACATACACACTGGGGTGACCTGAGCATGGTACCGTCCCCACACACACATACATACACACTGGGGTGACCTGAGCATGGTACCGTCCCCACACACACATACACACACACACATACACACTGGGGTGACCTGAGCATGGTACCGTCCCCACACACACATACACACACACACACACACTGGGGTGCCCTAAGCATGGTACCGTCCCCACACACACATACACACACACACACACACACACACACTGGGGTGCCCTAAGCATGGAAACGGGGAAAGAAGCTGGTAAGGAACTAATACGAGCTTGTGAAACATTGTCGGAAATCACATTTTCGAGACGAGACAGACAATTCCCAGAGTTCCCTTCGGGCTTCCTGCTTCACATGTGATTCAGTGCGAACATATGAGGCCTCTCTCTGCTCTCTCTGGCAGCCATGCTCTCGGTGGAATCTCGACTGGTAGTAGCCCCCCCACCCCCTGAGAGAGTTTAACATTTACAATGGCTGAGGCCAGATGTCTCAGCGGATTACAAACCCAACGTGTCTGAGTTTCCAGATGCACGAGGGAGGTGACATTTGTGAGCGCAGTAAAAAAAGGGCGGGAAAGGAAGAAAGGGCATGAACCCAGGTGAGAGATGAGGAATGTCATGCAGACGTGATGACCAGGTTTGTCAGGGAAACGCGTCCAACAGGACCCTGCACCTCATCAGGGCCCTAGAGACCCGGCAGCGTGGCTGCAGTGACCAAATGGCAGGCAGTAACCATGATGTCATATACACACCATGTGCACCAAGTTATTTCATCTGAAACACACAGCCCAGGATACAGACAGAAATGTTGTGTTGTGACCTATGAAAAATACAAATTTGGGCTCTGTTATTACTATTTTATACTGTTGTTATAATAATAATAGCAGTGATGATAATTAATGATGATAATAATAATAATAATAATAATAATAATTAGAGTGTAATGCCAGTGCTGGGACTTTAGAACTATCCTAACATCCCCCCCTGACTACACCCCTGCATCTTTAGCTGTATCTTTACTAAAAACTCTGCGTTAACCTTTAAGGGAGGGAATTTTGTACATTCTATTCAAGCACTTTATTCTACAACAATGCAAGATTCTTAGATTCCACATTATATTCTATGGACACCAACATTCTTTAGAACCTTCATCCTCCTGACATTCCATGACCATTATGACAGTTGCACCTGCCCAAGATCCTCATAATCCTTCCACATGTATTCTTGTTTCTTACTGGCACGTCTAGTCACATTGACAGGAGCCTGAAATTTGCTTTTCAAAACATTATTGTGGCAATGTTTATGCAACTTTGCAGAATTTGAGGCCAGGCACCACAATCTACATTCAAAAACAGCCCTTTTACATTGGAATGACCTTGACTCTGTTGCACTGAATATTTCAGCCACACTTCAATGCATTATGTATACGCCATCATCTGGAGACAAGGGACTGCCTAATACATAAACCAGCACGATATACTGTAGTACATGCTGCCCTAAGTGCTGCCATCTAGTGACCGCAGTGGTAACTTTATTTTTAGTGCATTAGGATTGAGGCTGATATACTGTTCCACTGCAATAGTTTGCATAACTTTGATTCAGTTTTAAGTCATTTTCAGTGCACAGTGTGCTCACTTAGGTCTTGTTTTACCAGTCCTAAAAGGACAATCCTAAACATCACATTGACATATAGTGTTCAGACATTTTTTGTCACTGAAACACCAATGGCATCACCCACACCCTTAGGCATAGGCATAGCCAAGGGTGGGCTGGGCTGGGGTGGGCCTGGCCCACCCAATCAGAAAGCTCTATAGGTTCGATTGACTATTTTAGTAATAAAAATAATTTATGTGTTTTAGGCTAGGCCCACCTGATTTTTTTTTTCCGGGCCCACCCCTGCTATGATTTCTGGCTACACCCCTGCCCTCAGGTCTGTGATTTTCGCACTGCGTTTCTCCGTGCTCACTTCACTCAACTCGTGATTGGTTCACGTCTGTCACCTGAGGTTGAATGGGGCCAGCTAAGTAAACCTGAAGAAGTCTTTATAAGGCTTGCCTTGCTCTGTCATGACATCTATCTCCCAAGGATCCAAGGATATAAGGACACAAGGATACAAGGATGGTTTATTGTCACATGCATAGACATACTGGGTAGAGTAGGACATGCAGTGATTGTCTAAAACTGGGCATGGGCAGGGGGGAGTAAAGTGCGTATTGAATGTAGTTTACTGACTGGTGTTGCTTAAATTGCAGTGATGGTGTGCACATCCACCGTGTAGGTGCAGGACAAAAGAGTCGAAGTACATGAAAAACAAAAAGGAGTGTCCGCACACTTACTCCCTTTTTTACTCCTTTAATTCAAGTGAACGTTTTCGAGCTCACCACTCTTCATCAGACTTTGATGAAGAGTGGTGAGCTCGAAAACGTTCACTTGAATTAAAGGAGTAAAAAAGGGAGTAAGTGTGCGGACACTCCTTTTTGTTTTTCACTGATTGGTATTGCTGCCATCATTACTGAATAAATCTACTGCTGCCATGCACACGCTCAGATGCTCTCCTGTTGCACAGTAGCAGGAAGAGACTGGGGAAGGGGCACCTTCACTTGGAGTCCACTTTCACACATGTCCATGAGCTCGACCACACACCTGTACCAAGGAATGGCTCTGTGTGTGTGTGTGTGTGTGTGTGTGTGTGTGTGTGTGTGTGTGTGTTTGTGTGTGTGTGTGTGTGTGTGTGTGTTTGTGTGTGTGTGTGCGTGTGTGTGTGTGCGTCCGTCAGCCCCACCACACACCTGTACCAATGCCCCAGCTCCCTCCCTGTGTATATGACGGAATCTGAAATGATTGATTTAAATGATTGATTTACTCAATCGCTAATGTCTGTTTGTCACATACAGTACGTAGTTGGCCTGGCTATAAGCCTGCCTACACACTACAATTCAAATGTAGCAAACAAAGTCGATCTGTTTGCTGATTGGTTAGGCACGATTCTGCCTGAGACAACCATGTCAATGGAACCTCAGCCAGACCCACTGTACAAAATGAAATGAAGTATGAGGGCCTGGTTTCCCAGGATACCGCTAAGGGGGTTTAACTCAGGATGATTTAGGGGGCCCAGAGCTTCACAGGGGCCCAGAGAGAACTCTGATATGGTTGGGGTGGGGGCCCACAGAGGACTATATCATTGGGGTGGGGGCCCACAGAGGACTATGATAGGGTTGGGGTGGGGGCCCACAGAGGACTATGATATGTTTGGGGTGGGGGCCCACAGAGGACTATGATATGGTTGGGGTGGGGGCCCAACATTATTTTCTTTCAGAGGACCCACAATTTCTAGCAGTGCCCCTGGCCACAGGACAACACCAACACATGATGATTCTGCAACATCTTCACCTTCACCACTGTAACTGTATTAGCCTGGTGAACAGCTTTGCCTAGGCTACTGCGGACATAATGCTTCAATCTGAACTTCAAAACACATTTTGTTTCTCAGTCCATGGGTGTTCTTCTTGACACACTCCAAATGGGTTTTTGCTGGTGCCTTTCTCTCTCTGCCTTTACAAAACCTTGATAAGTGGAATGTTGATTAAGGGTGTTTTCAGTGTTTGAAGCTAACTCAGATCGCTAACTGGGCATTATAGACCTATATGTGAACACTCTAAGTGCACTCAGACCTCTTTAATAATAATAATAATAACCTTTACTTGTATAGCACAGTTCATACATACAAGATGCAGCTCAAAGTGCTTTACAGTTTGGCAAGGTCACAAACAAAACAGCATTAGTCACAACAACGCAATGACGCAATGCCCCGTCATCTTTAAAATGAACTGAATCTCAGGAGGTGGTCTCAGTATGGTTCGCCTATAATAGAGCTGCCATCCCTCTAGATGTTTCCTACATCTGCTGATCACTGTATTCTAAAAGAAACTATATAAATTATTTTAATATTATATTTTCTTTTAGCTTTAAGGTCCTTAGCCCACTTGATGCTACTCCTAAATTTATACTTTGTATATTTTGCATCTCATCTGTGTTGCTGTGTTAGGGGCCTGGGAGTAACACAATGTCAGTTAAGTCCAGGACATATTACTGATTTTGTAGTGATGAGTCATAGAGGTGACTGTACTTTTGGGAAACGTGCCGCAGACTTATTTGGTAGCATTTCCCAAAACTGTGTAATTTCATGATTTTGTTTTAGCCACAGCCTTTGTTACCATGACAACAAGACATGGTAAAAAAAGTCACCAGCTGTAACACTCCCTCAGGGGGTCTAAATGACTTAATTTGAATCAAACAGTATAATATACACCCACGGACACACACATACATACATAGACGCACACACACACACAAAAACTTGTGTGCTTGTTTGTATGCCGTCTTTGGAGTTCCCAGCCACCAAAAGGCTAACTGTGAATCTACAACTTGTAACCTGTGCTTTGCACTACTAGCTATGGGACTTTTCCCACAGTTTGTGGTTGCCAAGTTTTTGGACTTTGCAATTCAAATCCATTTACAGGCTGTTTTTGTCCAAACAACTACTCATGCTACACTGCCCTACAAAGGCAAAGTGCAGTAACTACACAAACACTGAAACTGAGAAAAATGCCTTAAAAATGGTCATACTGTCCAGTTAGGCATGTTGTAGGCGTGCTGGTGGTGATGCTGTACTTTTTCAATAGGAAGAACCAAGACATTTAGTCAGATGAAAATGAGAAAACATATTATTAAGTCAATTTCTAGTCTAAACTCAGTTTTGCCAATATATGTAGTTATTGCTTTTTGCCTTGTAGGGCAGAACAGCCAACTGTCAGAAGGCCAAGACACTTGGCAGCTTTTTGCTCCTAAATAGTTTATGTCAAATATCACTTACATGACTGTATAAATACACACAAACACACAGACACGGGTAGGGCAATAAAGTGCTACGTGATGGGGATGTTCAAGCTATAAAATGAAAATGGAGCCTTCCCTGAGACAAGGATAGCTTCACAGTGTGAATTACCCCTCTATAATTACTACCTTTTATTTTTTACATTACTTATATTAATGTCAGTAAATGTGCTATTCTTGTGTCTTTGGGGGGCACTAGGCGTTGATGATTGGGGGTACTGTAACCCCCCAGTACCCTCTGTAATTCAAACTAAGGATAGCCCGTCTGCTGCAATGAGACAGTTTGTAAGCTTGTAAAAACCCTTCTCTTCCGAGAATGCTTCCCTTCCTAACAAAACTAACGATCACTAAACCAACTCTGTCTTTCTCTGTCCCCATGTGGGAGTATGTATGTGTGTAGTGTCCCTGCTTTGGGAAACGTATTCAGACGCATGCACCTCCCTGTATGTATAAAGGTTATCTGCTTACTCAATGTCCCTTTACACCTCTGTCTGCTTATGTCCTCCTTTTTGTAAGTCGCTTTGGATAAAAGCGTCTGCCAAATGCAATGCAATGAGACACAGGTACAAATGGAACCCCAAAACATGCTCAGCCTGGCTATGACCGTACTGAGGACATTAGCCCGTACAACATCTGTAAATCACCCCATCACACGTAGGAGAAAATTAACATTTTATTACAGTTTTGTTAAAGCAGGGGATGGGAGAAGCTGGGCATAAATACAAAGGCTGCATTGAAATTTTTGTAAAAATTTGTGGTCATGTCAAATACCCTTTTTCAGCATTAGATGGCACTACAATAATGCTTAAGTTGATTTAACACAAGATGAAGGCATGAAAAGCTATATATAGTGCAATTACTCAATCTAATGCTTGATTCGAGTAAGTTTTTTTTATCGTGATAAACCCCAATCACAAAACAATCCTTTACATAATAACCATTATAGGGACATTTGGGCTTAGCCACCAGACATCAGCAACTGCAATCATGCTCTGATTGTATGGGGGACACTTATGCCTGTTAATGTTACGCGTTTCTATGACTACGAATGATTAAACATGTTGCATGTTGGACATTTTGCGGGTGTCATTCTCATGAGCATGGAGAACAGGAGGCTTCCAGTGTAGACAGAGGATCAGAGGATAAACCAGCTGTATGGTGGTTTCTTGAGACAGACATACACACACACAGACACATACACACACACATACGTACATGCATATGCATGCTCACACACGCACACACACACACGCGTACACACACCCCTTAGGCAGTTCATGCCTCCACGTCCACAAGCTCGGGAGGGAGGGGGACCTTGGGGTGTTTGCTTTCAAAATGCTGCTTGAATGTCTTCGGATCTGGCATTTGGGACTATGGAGGAAAAAAAAAGATTAAATTTTAATCTAAGGCATTTTAATCTAAGTATACATATAGAAATGAGTCCTGGATCGTCAAAAGCACATCAGCTGGTACGAGCTGTTTAACACAATAGACTGTGATATAAATAAATATTAATATTTTACTGTGTTTTATTATTATTATGGTTATTGTTATTACTATTATGCATCCTATGCTTGATAAATAACCAGTGCACCAATATTTTAACCAAATAAAGACCATATAACAACTAAACGAAATCAAAGTATCACGTAATGATACAGAAATAGTAACAGGCGTGTGTTAGTTCAGCGCTATAAAAACAAGCTCTATATTAGGGACAGACCTTGCAGACCCCACAGGTGAAAACTAGGGCTGCCTTGGCGGCGGTCTTCTGATCATGCCCCTTGGCTTTCTTTGCCTCCGCCTGCTTTTTGGCGTTCTTCTGTTGAGACTGGATCTTCTGGTGTCCGCGGGCCATTGTTGCTTTCACGCTGATAACAACAAGGAAGACAAACAGCGAGCCGTTAGGTTTCTACTAGCTGAGTTCTGAGTAACACAAAGGGCTTCGCTCACGCTTCACAACAAAAACATGTATAAAAATTAAAAAATAAAACATAATAAAATACATAATAAAACATAGTAAAAAGAAATCAAATAAATAAATCAAAATAACACACAAACACACAGAAAATCAATGCCATCCCACGTTCATAACAACAACATAGTAACAGACATGAAGCGTTCCACTGCACGGCAGTAGCTAGCAGCACGTTTTCCCATAGGCCACCGCAGTGACTACCTTTTCCGTCCGCACACCAACTTCACGCTACTTTTAAGGACCTGCACCAAGGCTTTATGAGCAGACTGCTCTTCTATACCTACACAGTAACTTTAAATGGGCGGAATATAGCGTCCGTGATTCCGATACATTAACTGGTTTAACGAAAAAAAAAAGCAACTTGACAAAGTTGTAACTTCGGCATGCTGTTGGTAGCAGGTCTGTGTTTGAGTTGCTAGTCCACACACCCAGTGGTAGCCTAATATTCAACTTGCCTGAATAGGTATTTGTGTGTTAAAGCTATCTTAGCACTTACTTAGACGATAAAATATAACAAATATAACTAGTATTAAGGCACAATTGATGTAAGTAGCCTAATCTGTTTGAGGTATGTCGATCTGTTTCGGTGCTTGATAAGCTAACTTTAACGTTAACGTTAACCTTAAGTCCATATGGTGATCTGCTACGAAGGTTAACTTCTGCAGATCTGATTTCTCTCTTTCCCAAAGTAGCGATTGAAGTAGTATTTCTAGACTTTCGATATTTATTATAATAAATACATATATAAATAAAATATTTAAGTTTAAAGAATAACTTGCCTGTCAAGTGAGCGACGGCATCCAACCCTCTGGTGCGAAGTGTGACAGCTGAAGGAAACGTCGGTGGAATATTTCCTGGAAAATGGAATTCAAAATAAAAGTCCTAAATCAAATTCGATTTCTACAAAGGACGTCCATTGCTACACATAATTTGTGACTTCCCTTATCCTAAGATCTTAAATGAACCAATCCGTTATCTTAAGATAATAATGGTTGTTATCTCGAAGGTTCTTGCCAACTTCCCCTCCAAAATACTGTATGACACTGTGTGGTTGATTGCATAATGTGGTTGTGAGTGAATGAGTACAGGTCTGTCCCCCCGTTGTATGTTTCCTTTTACAGATGCGAATGTATAATGTATTTTAATAATTTAATAATATCAGCGCACCAAATTTAATAATATCAGTGCACCAAACAAGACAAATAAATAGAACTAAATGCATCGAACACTGTTTTCTGTTACTAAAAGGACAGCGGCTCCATCTGTGTTACCAGGGCCCTTGATACACTTTCATGGGGAAAAAAATACACTTTAATATATTCAGCCATTTGGCTTTAAAGGCTTATTGTCTTTGGTGTTTGACAAAAGTCGCTAGACAGACATGCTTTTAGTATAGAGTAAGTGGATTGGCATATAGCTGGGTGTATATTTGATCACTAGAGGGCAGCATATTATTACTGTAATGAATATGAGATTCTTATCTTATATAGGATATTTTTAGTCT
>CM059283.1:3913734-3943773 GCA_030347295.1 Setipinna tenuifilis | reverse complement strand
GATTTCTATTCTTCCGACATTCCAGTCACACTGGTGTGACAGTACAGCCTGTCTAGGCCCACAGTGTACTGGGTTGCATCATTTTGTCCTAATGATTTAGACAGTCTGTATCACCAAAGATCTTTATGTTAAATCTCTGAGTTTTCCTGTGTGATGCAGTATCCTTTTAATTTTTTGGAGCAGTGTATTTGAAATAGTAAGCTAAGTGTTCAACTCCCAGGGCCTACTTTACAGGTTTTAACCCATCGGTATATTTGGATTTAGATTTCTTTCTTTTGTACACATTAGATGTAGTATATTACAGAAAAAGTATTGTTGGTGTTCTTAATACTGTTGGTTGAGACATTCCTGCAATCCTTTCTAATCCGTTTAATTGGGTTACTTACAGTAGTCCCAGACACCGCGTCCCTAAAAGCAGTGATGTCTACTGAAAAAAAAAAAGTAAAAAAAAAAAAAACGATTTCATGCCTGTAATGCATGAAGATTAAATAAGAGGCAGAAACTTGGCTTGTGTCCCTATAAGCGCTGATGTGCATAAATATTTAGTCAGTCCTGGTATGGGGTCATTTTCTTAATGTCCAGAAATATTCAAAACCTTTTTATGTTTGTTTAATTTTCACGACCATTATTATTTTTATTTATTTTATTTCCCTCCTTATAACGCTAATAATGTTGAGGATCAAAATGTTAATGTGGTGTTGAAGAATGTGCGAATGAGCGAATGAAATCTTCAGTCGGTGGCAGAGCTGTGCGTTGTGTTCCTAAGGCTAAGCTCGCCAAGTGGAGAGTAGGACGTCAAAGGTCTAATAAAAGCACTGTTCTATTATCTTCAGCATGTTACCATGGGGAAAAAGTGCTCCATTTTTTAACACACCGTCACGTGTACTCTCGCTGGACCGGCCTCTGTTTTAGAGGCTAAAGAGATCCGCTCAGCACGGCTGTTTATTCCAGGGGTGTCATATAAATTCCAAGCCCATTTCATTTCCGAAGCGTTCCAATCACACACACACACACACACACACACACACACACACACACACACACAGGAACAAATATCGTGTCACTGTTTGGAGAATTCCTTACAGTCATAAAGACCGGCAAAGGCCTAAAAGTGTCTCACTTAAGTGCTTTTAACAAAGGGCAACCCACCTGACCCCCTCCGCACCCCCCATCACCCCCCCCCCCCCCACACACACACACACAGCCCTCAAACGCTCCTCCACCCCAGCTCATGTGTGGCAGTGACCTGACCCCCTCCGCACTCTCCATCACCCCCCCCCCCACACACACACACACACACACACATACACCTCCCAAACGCTCCTCCACCCCAGCTCATGTGTGGCAGTGACCTGACCCCCTCCGCACCCCCCATCACCCCCCCCCCCCACACACACACACACACACACACACACACACCCCTCAAACGCTCCTCCACCCCAGCTCATGTATGGCAGTGAGTCATCAGTGATGAGAAGCAGGGGTGGTGTAAAGGGATCGGGGATGGGTGGGAAAGAAGAGTGGCTGTCTCGTCATGTTGCAAGAAGCTTATCTGTGCTGGATCTCGCCCGACGAGAATATAATGTGCTGCTGTGGTATGTGGAGCCAGTTGTACGTCTTACACGCCACGCCGACTTAACTAGTCCCGCCACTCGCACCACCTGTCCTGCTCACTTGCACTTTTCACACTCGTGCTGCTCTGCCTCACTGACTTTACCTGCATTACAAAGCCATGTGCTATTCCTGACAGGGGCTCTGTGGGGGTAGGCAGGGGTGGTTGGGGGGGCAGGGGGGTTGCTTGACTGTGGCGTTCTATCAACCCTGACCATGTGCCTATCCACTGCCACAAACAGGGGGCGCTGCTAAAGGGAAAAATCAGGACAGTTCAGGGGGGCCCAGAGCTTTACAGGGGCCTACAGAGGACTATGATATGGTTGGGGTGGGGGCCCACAGAGGACTATGATATGGTTGGGGTTGGGGCCCACAGAGGACTATGATGTGGTTGGGGTGGGGGCCCACAGGGGACTATGATATGGTTGGGGTGGGGGCCCACAGAGGACTATGATGTGGTTGGGGTGGGTACCCACAGATGACTATGATGTGGTTGGGGTGGGGGCCCACAGAGGACTATGATGTGGTTGGGGTGGGGGCCCACAGAGGACTATGATATGGTTGGGGTGGGGGCCAGAAAGGACTATGATATGGTTGGGGTGGGGGCCCACAGAGGACTATGATATGGTTGGGGGACCACAGAGGACTATGCCATGGTTGGGGTGGGGGTACACAGAGGACTATGATATGGTTGGGGTGGGGGCCTACAGAGGACTATGATGTGGTTGGGGTGGGGTACACAGAGGACTATGATATGGTTGGGGTTGGGGCCCACAGAGGCCTATTATATGGTTGGGGCGGGGGCCCACAAAGGACTATGATATAGTTGGGGTGGGGGCTCACATAGGGCTATGATATGGTTGGGGTGGGGGGCCAGAAAGGACTATGATATGGTTGGGGTGGGGGACCAATATTATTTTCTTTCAGGGGGCCCATAACTTGTAGCGGCACCCCTCCTCTTGACTCTGCCCAAATCCAACGAGTTAAATGTTACATCACAAAATGCACATTTTGTTTTATCTTCTCAATCTATTCTCATCTTGTCATATTCTCTCCTCTGGTGTCTCTTGGGAGAAGCAAGCAGGTGTGATATTAGCAAAGCTTGTGGGGCAAAGTTAAGACGTTTCTCAGACACAAAAATTCCCTCTGGGCTCCCGCCGTTACATAGCCTTTACTGGTGGTTCATTATGAACATGAGGCCTACAGTACGCTGTCTCTGGAAGCCATGAGCCATGTTCTCACTGGAATCTTCTCGTACTGTACCCCCCTCTCTCGGGTGCCTTAGGGGAGGTAGGCGAGGTGTCAGGGAAGAGCTTCTCTTGACTCTGCCCAAACCCAGTGGGTTACATTTTTTAAATCTCAAACTGTGGAGTTCAGATGCAAAACAGATACAAGATACAGATACAAAAATTTGCGATGAATTTACAGAAATATATTTACATAATTTTGATATTACATAACTTTATCATCAGTCCACCTCCAATCCTTTACATTTTTTAAATCTCAAACTGTGGAGTTCAGATGCAACACCCTCTATGTGCATTTGCGATGAATTTACAGAAATAAATTTACACAATTTTGATGAGCTTTAATAATAATAATAATAATAATAATAATACATAAGTTTTGTATAGCGCTTTTCATGGTACTCAAAGACGCTTTATCATCAGTCCACCTCCAATCCTTTATATTTTCACTTTTGCACTCTCCTGGTGAAGCCCTTTAACAAATACATAATGCTCTGAAAAAAACTCTGTCTGCTCCTGATTTACTGTGTGTGAGTCTTTGCTGCTCAGGCTACACTCATTTGGACTACTACACCTGAAGAACTGTAGGACTTAAACATGAAGTGCAACTCAATTCTATGGAACTACCTGCCCAGCTGAAATCTGTTCTCTACAAATGATGACGCACGCTTATTAGGGGAAGTGGTTGGGAGTGATTGTCATGCCCTGAAACATGCTGGTTGGTATTCATCTTGTTCAAGTATGAACTAGCCTGACGAAATGATGAGGCTTTTTTTTTTTTTCAAAGAAATGGCAAAGAGCCTTTCATACATCCTTATGATCCTTTCATACATTTTCAACCAAAAAGCAATTTGATCCAACCACCTCTGAATCAGCTGATCATAATGGGTACTCAAGACAGGTAGATCAGCTATTCACTACAGTCACCTGTGTTAGAAGAAAAAGGTGGCAGGGTTTTTTAGCATTACCTTACATTACATTACACTTAGCAGACGCTTTTATGCAAAGCGACTTACAAAAAGGAGGACACAAGTTAACAGACAGCACCTTTGCATAACTTCAGGAGTGCAGCTGCCCTCCAGCTTTATAGTAGTTAGTCTAACAATGCACATGTTAGACCTCTGCCCTCTATGGAACCCGTGCTCTCAGTGGAATCTGCCCTAATTGTACCCCTCCTCCTGGTCTCTCTCAGGTCTCTTTACTTTTCGGCCTTCTGGCTAAGAACAGGTGGTATATCTGTTCTTAGCAGTTTAATATGTGATATGTCCTCTGCCCAGGTCAGATGTGTCATCACATGTGTGTCAGATGTGTCAGATGTGACTTCACGGAGTTGCTGATCTACCTGTATTAGGTGCTCATTACGATCAGCTGATTCAGAGCCAGTTGGATCAAATTTGTGGCAGGGATTTTACTTTCTGAACCCGGGATTGACACCTCTGACCCAGGGACCATACTGTATATCAAATAGATTTTTTAGAACTAGGTAGTCAGAAGAGGGGCCCGATTCATCTGCTTCACGCATCGACCTG
Organism: Setipinna tenuifilis; assembly: GCA_030347295.1. NCBI lineage: Eukaryota > Metazoa > Chordata > Actinopteri > Clupeiformes > Engraulidae > Setipinna > Setipinna tenuifilis. The sequence continues at coordinate 3,939,386 of CM059283.1, read as the reverse complement.
GTACTGCAGTGCCTGCACCCTTTGGCTAGCCTTTAAGAAGTCAGACAAGCAGCCAACAGGTCAGCAGGTCACAGGTTCAATTTTCCACACCGACAGGTGGGTGTGGTAAGTGACTGACCAGTGCTCTCCTCCATCCCCTCACTGTGACACACACACACACACACTGGGGTGCCCTAAGCATGGTACCGTCCACACACACACACATACACACTGGGGTGCCCTAAGCATGGTACCGTCCACACACACACACACACACTGAGATGCCCTGAGAATGGTACTGTGACACACACATACACACTGGGGTGCCCTAAGCATGGTACCGTCCCCACACACACTGCTGTCCGGGCATTGTTGTCATGGTGTAGATGTAGATGTTGAATTTGGTTGTGTGCACTGTGTGCTGTGTGGGAAACGGGGGAAAGAAGCTGGTGAGGAACTAATACGAGCTTGTGAGACGTTGTCGGAAATCACATTTTCGAGACGAGACAGACAATTCCCAGAGTTCCCTTCGGGCTTCCTGCTTTACATGTGATTCAGTGCGAACACATGAGGCCTCTCTCTGCTCTCTGGCAGCCATGCTCTCGGTGGAATCTCGACTGGTAGTAGCCCCCCCACCCCCTGAGAGAGTTTAACATTTACAATGGCTGAGGCCAGATGTCTCAGCGGATTACAAACCCAACGTGTCTGAGCTTCCAGATGCACGAGGTGACATTTGTGAGCGCAGTAAAAAAAAGGGCGGGAAAAGAAGAAAGGGCATGAACCCAGGTGAGAGATGAGGAATGTCACGCAGACGTGATGACCAGGTTTGTCGGGAAACGCGTCCAACTGGACCCTGCACCTCATCAGGGCCCTGGAGACCCGGCGGCATGGCTGCAGTGGCTAAATGGCAGGCAGTAACCATGATGTCATATATACACCATGTGCACCAAGTTATTTCATCTGAAACACACAGCCCAGGATACAGACAGAAATGTTGTGGTGTGACCTATGAAAAATACAAATTTGGGCTCTGTTATTACTATTTTATACTGTTGTTATAATAATAATAACAATAAGAATAATACTAATAAATATAATAATAAATATAATAATAATAATAATAATAATAATAATAATAATAATAATAAAATAATAATTAGAGTGTAATGCCAGTGCTGGTACTTTAGAACTATCCTAACATCCCCCCCCTGACTACATCCCTGTACACAACAGCAACATCTTTAGCTGTATCTTTACTAAAAACTCTGCGTTAACCTTTAAGGGAGGAAATTCTGCACATTCTATTCAAACACTTTATTCTACAACAATGCAAGATTCTTAGATTCCACATTATATTCTATGGACCCCAACATTCTTTAGAACCTTCATCCTCCTGACATTCCATGACCATTATGACAGTTGCACCTGCCCAAGAACCTCATAATCTTTCCACATGTATTTTTTGTTTCTTACTGGCACGTCTAGTCACATTGACAGGAGCCTGAAATTTGCTTTTCAAAACATTATTGTGGCAATGTTTATGCAACTTTGCAGAATTTGAGGCCAGGCACCACAATCTACATTCAAAAACAGCCTTTTTACATTGGAATGACCTTGACTCCATTGCACTGAATATTTCAACCACACTTCAATGCATTATGTATACGCCATCATCTGGAGACGAGAGACTCCCTAATACATAAACCAGCACGATATACTGTACAGTACATGCTGCCCTAAGTGCTGCCATCTAGTGGCCGCAGTGGTAACTTTATTTTTAGTGCATTAGGATTGAGGCTGATACACTGTTCCACTGCAATAGTTTGCATAACTTTGATTCAGTTTTAAGTAACTTTCAGTGCACAGTGTGCTCACTCAGGTCTTGTTTTACCAGTTCTTAAAGGACAATCCTAAACATCACATTGACATAAAGTGTTCAGACATTTTTTGTCACTGAAACACCAATGGCATCACCCACACCCTTAGGCATAGGCATAGCCAAGCGTGGGCTGGGGTGGGCCTGGCCCACCCAATCAGAAAGCTCTATAGGTTCGATTGACTATTTTAGTAATAAAAATAATTTATGTGTTTTGGGCTAGGCCCACCTGATTTTTTTCCCGGGCCCACCCATGCTATGATTTCTGGCTACACCCTTGCCCTCAGGTCTGTGATTTCCCCACAGCGTTTCTCCGTGCTCACTTCACTCAACTGGTGATTGGTTCACTTCTGTCACCTGAGGTTGAATGGGGCCAGCTAAGTAAACCTGAAGAAGTCTTTATAAGGCTTGCTTTGCTCTCTCATGACACCCATCTCCCAAGGATCCAAGGATACAAGGACACAAGGATACAAGGATGGTTTATTGTCACATGCATAGACATACTGGGTAGAGTAGGACATGCAGTGAAATTGGTGAATTCTAATGAATGACTGTGTAAAGTCATTATAAAGTTATACAAGTGTGTTGGGAATACAAGAATACAAGGATGGTTTATTGTCACATGCATAGAACTACTGGTTAGAGTCATTTAGTGGCTATTTAGGACATTTAGTGAAATTGGTGATTGTTTCTGTAAAACTGTGCATGGGCAGGGGGTAGTAAAGTGCATATTGAATGTAGTTTACTGATTGGTATTGCTGCCATCATTGCTGAATAAATCTGCTGCTGTCATGCACATGCTCAGATGCTCTCCTGTTGCGCAATACCAGGAAGAGACTGGGGAAGGGGTGCCACCTTGACTTGGAGTCCACTTTTACACACGTGTCCATGAGCCCCACCACACATCTGTACCAAGGAATGGCTGTGTGTGGTGTGTGTGTGTGTGTGTGTGTGTGTGTGCACGCGTCCATGAGCCCCACCACACACCTGTACCAAGGAATGGCTGTGTGTGTGTGTGTGTGTGTTTGTTTGTGTGTGTGTGTGTGTGTGTGTGTGGTGTGCGTCCGTCAGCCCCACCACACACCTGTACCAATGCCCCAGCTCCCTCCCTGTGTATATGATGGAATCTGAAATGATTGATTTAAATGATTGATTTACTCAATCGCTAATGTCTGTTTGTCACATACAGTACGTAGTTGGCCTGGCTATAAGCCTGCCTACACACTACAATTCAAAAGTCGATCTGTTTGCTGACTGGTTAGGCACGATTCTGGCTGAGACAACCATGTCAATGGAACCTCAGCCAGACCCACTGTACAAAATGAAATGAAGTATGAGGGCCTGGTTTCCCAGGATACCGCTAAGGGGGGTTTAACTCAGGACAATTTAGGGGGCGCAGAGCTTCACGGGGGCCCACAGAGGACTATGATATGGTTGGGGTGGGGGCCCACAGAGGACTATGATGTGGTTGGGGTGGGGGCCCACAGAGGACTATGATATCGTTGGGGTGGGGGCCCACAGAGGACTCTGATATGGTTGGGGTGGGGCCCAACATTATTTTCTTTCAGGGGACCCACAATTTCTAGCAGTACCCCTGGCCACAGGACAACACCAACACATGATGATTCTGCACCATCTTCACCTTCACCATTGGAACTGTATTAGCCTGGTGAACAGCTTTGCCTAGGCTACTGCGGACATAATGCTTCAAACTGAACTACAAAACACATTTTGTTTCTCAGTCCATGGGTGTTCTTCTTGCCACACTCCAAATGGGTTTCTGCTGGTGCCTTTCTCTCTCTGCCTTTACAAAACCTTGATAAGTGGAATGTTGATTAAGGGTGTTTTCAGTGTTTGAAGCTAACTCAGATCGCTAACTGAGCATTATAGACCTATATGTGAACACTCTAGGCACACTCAGACCTCTTTAATAATAATAATAATAATAATAATAACCTTTACTTGTATAGCACAGTTCATACATACAAGATGCAGCTCAAAGTGCTTTACAGTTTGGCAAGGTCACAAACAAAACAGCATTAGTCACAACAACGCAATGACGCAATGCCCCGTCATCTTTAAAATGAACTGAATCTCAGGAGGTGGTCTCAGTACGGTTCGCCTATAATAGAACTGCCATCCCTCTAGATGTTTCCTACATCTGCTGATCACTGTATTCTGAAAGAAACTATATAAATTATTTTTTAATATTATATTTTCTTTTAGCTTTAAGGTCACTTGATGCTACTCCTAAATTTATACTTTGTATATTTTGCATCTCATCTGTGTTGCTGTGTTAGGGGGCTGAGAGTAACACAATGTCAGTTAAGTCCAGTACATATGACTGATTTTGTAGTAATTGATTTTGACTTTTGACTTGACACTGGTGTACTGTTTTGATGAGTCATAGAGGTGACTGTACTTTTGGGAAACGTGCCGCAGACTTATTTGGTAGCATTTCCCAAAACTGTGTAATTTCATGATTTCGTTTTAGCCACGGCCTTTGTTACCATGACAACAAGACATGGTAAAAAAGTCACCAGCTGTAACACTCCCTCAGGGGGTCTAAATGACTTTGTTTGAATCAAACAGTATAATATACACCCACGGACACACACATACATACATAGACGCACACACACACACAAAAACTTGTGTGCTTGTTTGTATGCCGTCTTTGGAGTTCCCAGCCACCAAAAGGCTAACTGTGAATCTACAACTTGTAACCTGTGCTTTGCACTACTAGCTATGGGACTTTTTCCACAGTTTGTGGTTGCCAAGTTTTTGGACTTTGCAATTCAAATCCATTTACAGGCTGTTTTTGTCCGAACAACTACTCATGCTACACTGCCCTACAAAGGCAAAGTGCAGTAACTACACAAACACTGAAACTGAGAAAAATGCCTTAAAAATGGTCATACTGTCCAGTTAGGCATGTTGTAGGCGTGCTGGTGGTGATGCTGTACTTTTTCAATAGGAAGAACCAAGACATTTAGTCAGATGAAAATAAGAAAACATATTATGAAGTCAATTTCTAGTCTAAACTCAGTTTTGCCAATATATGTAGTTATTGCCTTTTGGCTTTGTAGGGCAGAACAGCCAACTGGCAGAAGGCCAAGACACTTGGGAGCTTTTTGCTCCTAGGTAGTTTATGTCAAATATCACTTACACGACTGTATAAATACACACACACACACACACGGTTAGGGCAATAAAGTGCTACGTGATGGGGATGTTCAAGCTATAAAATGGAAATGGAGCCTTCCCTGAGACAAGGATAGCTTCACAGTGTGAAGTACCCCTCTGTAATTGGGGGGTACCACCTTTTATTTTTTACATTACTTATATTAATAATATGTCAGTAAATGTGCTATTGTGTGCAGTACCCTCTGTAATTCAAACTAAGGATAGCCCGTCTGCTGCAATGAGACAGTTTGTAAGCTTGTAAAAACCCTTCTCTTCCGAGAATGCTTCCCTTCCTAACAAAACTAACATCACTAAACCAACTCTGTCTTTCTCTGTCCCCATGTGGGAGTATGTATGCGTGTAGTGTCCCTGCTTTGGGAAACTTTTCAGACACATGCACCTCCCTGTATGTATAAGGTTATCTGCTTACTCAATGTCCCTTTACACCTCTGTCTGCTTATGTCCTCCTTTTTGTAGTCGCTTTGGATAAAAGCGTCTGCCAAATGCAATGCAATGAGACACAGGTACAAATGGAACCCCAAAACATGCTCAGCCTGGCTATGACCATACTGAGGACATTAGCCCGTACAACATCTGTAAATCACCCCATCACACGTAGGAGAAAATTAACATTTTATTACAGTTTTGTTAAAGCAGGGGATGGGAGAAGCTGGGCATAAATACAAAGGCTGCATTGAAATTTTTGTAAAAATTTGTGGTCATGTCAAATACCCTTTTTCAGCATTAGATGGCACTACAATAATGCTTAAGTTGATTTAACACAAGATGAAGGCATGAAAAGCTATATATAGTGCAATTACTCAATCTAATGCTTGATTCGAGTAAGTTTTTTTTATCGTGATAAACCCCAATCACAAAACAATCCTTTACATAATAACCATTATAGGGACATTTGGGCTTAGCCACCAGACATCAGCAACTGCAATCATGCTCTGATTGTATGGGGGACACTTATGCCTGTTAATGTTACGCGTTTCTATGACTACGAATGATTAAACATGTTGCATGTTGGACATTTTGCGGGTGTCATTCTCATGAGCATGGAGAACAGGAGGCTTCCAGTGTAGACAGAGGATCAGAGGATAAACCAGCTGTATGGTGGTTTCTTGAGACAGACATACACACACACAGACACATACACACACACATACGTACATGCATATGCATGCTCACACACACGCACACACACACACGCGTACACACACACCCCTTAGGCAGTTCATGCCTCCACGTCCACAAGCTCGGGAGGGAGGGGGACCTTGGGGTGTTTGCTTTCAAAATGCTGCTTGAATGTCTTCGGATCTGGCATTTGGGACTATGGAGGAAAAAAAAGATTAAATTTTAATCTAAGGCATTTTAATCTAAGTATACATATAGAAATGAGTCCTGGATCGTCAAAAGCACATCAGCTGGTACGAGCTGTTTAACACAATAGACTGTGATATAAATAAATATTAATATTTTACTGTGTTTTATTATTATTATGGTTATTGTTATTACTATTATGCATCCTATGCTTGATAAATAACCAGTGCACCAATATTTTAACCAAATAAAGACCATATAACAACTAAACGAAATCAAAGTATCACGTAATGATACAGAAATAGTAACAGGCGTGTGTTAGTTCAGCGCTATAAAAACAAGCTCTATATTAGGGACAGACCTTGCAGACCCCACAGGTGAAACTAGGCTGCCTTGGCGGCGGTCTTCTGATCATGCCCCTTGGCTTTCTTTGCCTCCGCCTGCTTTTTGGCGTTCTTCTGTTGAGACTGGATCTTCTGGTGTCCGCGGGCCATTGTTGCTTTCACGCTGATAACAACAAGGAAGACAAACAGCGAGCCGTTAGGTTTCTACTAGCTGAGTTCTGAGTAACACAAAGGGCTTCGCTCACGCTTCACAACAAAAACATGTATAAAAATTAAAAAAAAAACATAATAAAATACATAGTAAAACATAGTAAAAAGAAATTAAATAAATAAATCAAAATAACACACAAACACAGAAAATCAATGCCATCCCACGTTCATAACAACAACATAGTAACAGACATGAAGCGTTCCACTGCACGGCACTAGCTAGCAGCACGTTTTCCCATAGGCCACCGCAGTGACTACCTTTTCCGTCCGCACACCAACTTCACGCTACTTTTAAGGACCTGCACCAAGGCTTTATGAGCAGACTGCTCTTCGATACCTACCCAAACTTTAAATGGGCGGAATATAGCGTCCGTGATTCCAACATTCACTGGTTTAACGAAAAAAAAAAGCAACTTGATAAAGTTGTAACTTCGGCATGCTGTTGGTAGCAGGTCTTGTGTTTGAGTTGCTAGTCCACACACCCAGTGGTAGCCTAATATTCAACTTGCCTGAATAGGTATTTGTGTGTTAAAGCTATCTTAGCACTTATTAGACGATAAAATATAACAAATATAACTAGTATTAAGGCACAATTGATGTAAGTAGCCTAATCTGTTTGAGGTATGTCGATCTGTTTCGGTGCTTGATAAGCTAACTTTAACGTTAACGTTAACCTTAAGTCCATATGGTGATCTGCTACGAAGGTTAACTTCTCCAGATCTGATTTCTCTCTTTCCCAAAGTAGCGATTGAAGTGGTATTTCTAGACTTTCGATATTTATTATAATAAATACATATATAAATAAAATATTTAAGTTTAAAGAATAACTTGCCTGTCAAGTGAGCGACGGCATCCAACCCTCTGGTGCGAAGTGTGACAGCTGAAGGAAACGTCGGTGGAATATTTCCTGGAAAATGGAATTCAAAATAAAAGTCCTAAATCAAATTCGTAGATTTCTACAAAGGAAGTCCATTGCTACACATATGTGTGACTTCCCTTATCCTGAGATCTCAAATGAACCAATCCGTTATCTTAACATAATAATGGTTGTTATCTCGAAGGTTCTTGCCAACTGCCCCTTCAAAATACTGTATGACACTGTGTGGTTGATTGCATAATGTGGTTGTGAGTGAATGGGTACAGGTCTGTCCCCCCGTTGTATGTTTCCTTTTACAGATGCGAATGTATAATGTGTTTTAATACTATCAGTGCGCCAAACAAGAACTTTAATTTCGTTTTATCTGTAGAAAGACAAATAAATAGAACTAAATGCATGCAAGTTTTCTCTTGCTAAAAGGACAGCTGCTCCACTGTGTTACCAGGGCCCTTGATACACTTTCATGGGGAAAAAAATACCCTTTAATATATTCAGCCATTTGGCTTTAAAGGCTTATTGTCTTTGGTGCTTGACAAAAGTCGCTAGACAGACATGATTTTAGTATAGAGTAAGTGGATTGGCATATAGCTGAGCGTATATTTGATCACTAGAGGGCAGCATATTATTACTGTAATGAATATGAGATTCTTATCTTATATAGGATATTTTTAGTCTACGTATTGGCCATTATCTATGAACACTGGACACAATCGCAGTCTTGCACAATAAGTATCACTGTAATTAGGTCCAGTGTTGAAAATACATGTACAGTGATGAATTTATGTATACTACACCTTGCTGTCCAACAGCTGTCTATTGGATTTACAGTTTATAGCTACTTACCAGTAGATGGCGCTGGAAGTTCTTCTCAGGGCCTAAACAAGGAGTCTTGGTTTACAGGTGGTCTTGATGTGTCATGATGAGAGAGGAGAAGAGCACCAACCTGTCCTCAATCCCTGGGGTACCAAATCTACACCTACCTGTCCTCAAACCCTGAATCTATGGGTACCAAATCTCCACCCACTGTCTTAAAATTCTGGGTCTATGGGGACCAAATCTTCCCCCACCTGTCCTCAAACCCTGAATCTATGGGGTACCAAATCTTCACCCACCTGTCCTCAAACCCTGGGGTACCAAGTCTCTACCCACCTGTCCTCTAACCCTGGGTCTATGGGGCATCAAATCTCCATCCGGACTGCAGCACCAAAGAATCACGTCCGTTGGTTTGGCAGCCAGAGTGCATCAGTCCCAGTGACAGTGGATAGTGAAAAAAGTGTCCTATGGAGTAATAAGGGATTAGATTGGGTCACCACCAGGGACAGCACAGAGTGGTGTGTGTGTGTGTGAGTGTGTGTGTGTGAGTGTGTGTGTGTGAGTGTGTGTGTGTGGTGTGTGTGTGTGTGTGTGTGTGTGTGTGTGTGTGTGTGTGTGTGTGTGTGTACAGCAATAAGGGATTAGATGCCCTGCCCAAAGGTGCTTTAGTCATAGACGAGAGTGCAGAGGAAAGCACTAGTTATTTACTTACCCACTCATGATGACTAAAATTGAACTGTGGACTAAAATTGAAATGTGAGAACCAAATATGGATATTGAATGGAGAATGTGGAAATGCATTTATTTAGGCTATAGTTCGCACTTGCATTCGATATCAACATTATACTTACACTTTCAAAATGTAACATAAACTTGTATAGGAAGTGGAATTTATATCTCAGCAAAATGTTCAGATTCATTTTGAAGTAAAACAAAATATCGCTCCACACTCCTGTTGGTGTAGGAGTCAAACCTGTGACCCTAAGACCCACTCCATAATCATTAGGCCCTACTCTGACATTACTATAACTGTGTTTTATAAACCAAAAATCTATTCATTTCAAATAGTTTGTTTTGGTGATCAGTCTTCAGAGATCAGATGCTGTGACTATTTTAAGTGTGTTTACAATTGTTTTCAAAAATCCAACTTAATTTTTTTTTTCAGGAGTTAGCCTAAATGTTATCTCCCCTTTTATATTTCTGACCGCCCACGTGTGTAAAGTGACCTCTCGTACCATCACATAACTGTACAAAACCAACACCAAACAGCTTCACAATCTCCTAGTCAGTCTTTGTTTAATGGCTTGCCATATGATGGGCATTCATGAGAGAAATATTATCATTGTGAGAAAGGCTCCCAGTGGTTGTAAGGTGTTGTGTTACAGCACTATTGGCTTCATAAGAAAGAAAGAGAATCCTTACAGTTCTTTGTTGAGGGAGGGAGGGGGTGGGGGAGGGAAAGAATGGATGCTGCATGGTTTTTTGCTGTAAGAGAGAGAGAGAGAGAGAGCGCTATAGAACAACTAATATTACTGGAAAACACATTTTACTGAATTCAAAAAACTTATTTCATTTTTTTGGCCTCTGATGCAGAAGTAATGCTGTAATGTACTAACAGACAACAACAACAACGACAACAACAATAACAACAACAACAACAACAACAAGCTAACTGTACAGTGTTCTGTGTGGGCTATGGCCTCTGTACCCAACTGTGTTAATACTCCTCTGATGTGTCCCTCCACCTGTGATGGGGGAGGAGCAGCCCTGCGGCCCATACAAGGAAGGAAAGAAAGCTACCCGGCACTGGCCAGGGGAACGGCTGGGCTGGGAAGCGTAGCTGTTGTTTTTTTTGGCTCAGATGAAACACAAAACAGCCAATGTTGTGTGTATGCATGTGTGTGTGTGTGTGTGTGTGTGTGTGTGTGTGTGTGTGTGTGTGTGTGGATGTGGGGTGGGGATGTGTGTGTGTGTGTGTGTGTGTGGGGTGGGGGTTGGGGTAGGGGGGAGTGGACTGCAGGACTGGGAACTGGTTATTCAAGGCTACTTGAGGACTTATTAAACTAATTAAATTAAAAGATAGGCCATCATGTAATACCGAATTATTTTAAAATGCGTGCTGTGTCTCTATGTTTCTGTATTTTTTAACCACAACACACATGATTATTACCAGACAAGTGTTTAGTCGATTCTTTCACTTGTCAGGTCTAGCAGGAAGTTTCATCTTCCTTCTTTGTCACTTCCTCTTGTCATAATCCATCAACCTGTCCAAAAAAAAAACAAAAAAAAAAAACATTTATCTTCACTATGCACAACTTTGATATTTCATTGCGATTATTACTCTTATGGACCGTTGTAGTTATAGTTGAGTTTAACTGAGAAGATGCATTTGCACAAATGTAAAGACTTTGGCACAGGAAGACAGTCATGCTGCTGAACAACGTCATGTAAAACACGGCAGTGTCGCCATAGACCTGATATGGGCCCGATAATGCAAATGACACGCCTTTGGATTATAGTGCATCCATTGACAGAGATCATAGCGCATAAGATGCACACACAGGGGCATGCACGCACTCACACACACACACACACACACACACACACTCATACACATACGTGCAGGCACACAGACAAACAAATGTTTGCACACACACACACAGGTGCAGGCACCCACACAATCAAATGCATCACACACACACAAATGCACACGTACGCACCTACCCACACACACACACAGACACACACACACATTCACACACACACAGGTGCAGGCACACATACACACATATACATAAATGCATATGCATACGCACACACACACACTCACTCACACACACACACAAACGGAGTGTGTCTGGAAGCGCTGCTGATGCTGTGTTTGGCTAAACCCGCTCTGCAGCTCCCAAGGCTCTGTGGAACTGGTTTGTGTGAAGATATGGCAGGTGCTTTGGTGGAAGCAAACGTGTGTGTATGTGTGTGTGTGTGTGTGTGTGTGTGTGTCTGTGTGTGTGTGTGTGTGTAAGACAGAAGGTGGATTCCTTATCTTTGCTGCCCATTGGAATGTATTCTTACCATGCAACCCTCATGACCCCCCCGACGCCCCCCCCAGCCACCCTGTCTGACCCCCCACACTTGTTCCACTGCCCCTGCCCCTCCATCACTACACCCCCTCCCCCAAGCAACCAGACCTGACATACCAGACCTGATCAAGACACCCCACCCACCCACTCTGTCGAAGTGTGGGGGTCGGTTGAGCCACTGCCTATCACCCCCCTCCCCGCCCCCCCGATCAGCCCCCCACCCCCATCCCCACTCCCATGCAACCAGACCTGACATACCAGCCCTGATCAAGACACCCACACACCCCCCCCACCCTCCACCCTGTTGAAGGATGGGGGTCGCTTGGCCACTGCCCTCCACCTCCCGGTCTGCTCCCCCCATACCACCCCCACCCCATGCAACCAGACCTGACATACCAGCCTGAGTCCCCGTCTGTCCCCTTCTCAGTCACATTCCTGCCCCCCCCCCTCCTGCTCCTCCACGGCCAACCGCTACCTGTCTAACAGGTATGCCGAAACAGCCCCAACAAGTCCCGACAGGACGAGCATGCCCCCCCCCCCCCCCCTCCACCCCACACACATCTCTCACACCCCCCTCAGCTCACCCCCCACTGGGAAATTCTTGGCATGCAACACACCTCTGGCCACCATTCCCACAGTTTGCAGAGGCAAGCGCCACGGAGGAATTCTGCGAAATATGGAAAAGACTGTTGCCTCTCCCCTCCTCATCATGCCTCAGCCTGCCCCGTGACCTGTCATGGGTAGGTAGGGCTACTACCACATCAACTGTCAGGAGTGCACACACACACACACACATAGTCAAGACACAAACACACACAGTCACACAGCAATACTGTACGCAAGCAGTCCCTCGTAATGAAGATTGATGTGATAAAAAATAATTGTGCTCACAGAGATATTTGCCTGGCGCCTACTTGATTAACACACAAAAGACCTAATTAAATTTAATTTCTTTTTATGCAAAATGTATGGCAGAGCAAAATATGTGTGTGAGGAGAGGGGGAAAGCAGCAGTCATACCCAGAGTAGCCTACTGCTACTACCTCAGGGTTGTCAAAGTGTACCTACACACACTGAGAAATAATGAGACAGTAGGGGTACAAATCTGTATCTTAAGGTGCAATCAGCATTAATGTACCCCCAAAGGCTAATATTTGGACCTTAAGGTGCTGATGTGTACTTCTTCAGCTCTGGAGAAGGTACAGACTAGTTGTAAAACAGCAGTTAAAAGGTACAATTATGTGCTGTTGAGGGTTCTGCAGGTGTGTACTGCAAGTTTTGTCCCCCTACAAGTACAATTCTGTACCGTCTTCCTTTCTGAGCATGTACACGCCTTCTTAGCCGTCTCCGCTCCCTTGCGTGCTTGTTTGCGTGGGCAGGTAAGGGCTTTGTGTGCGGAGCTCTTTCCCAATGTTGTGGCTGCGCTGCATTAGGGCCCTAATCCATGGGCTGTGCTCCCAAAGGCCAGGAACGCTCCACGCCGAAGGACCCACACACACACACACACACATACACACACACACACACACACACACACACACACACACACATACACACACACATACACATACACACACACACATATACACAACACAGGAGGACCCCGCCTGTATTTATTTTACGCTTCCCAGTGCAGAACTCTGCGCAGAGCAGGTGGGGAGCTGCATTGTGTGTGTGTGTTTGTGTGTGTATGTGTGTGTGTGTGTGTGTGTGTGTGTATGTGTGTGTGTGTGTGTGTGTGTGGGGGGGGGGGGGGGGGGGGGTGCATTGTGTTTGTGATTCACAAGGCTTCTTTGAATGTTTCCAACGGTTGCAGGCAGCCCTTTTAGCAACTGCAAACACCTTAGCATGCTTAGATCTATTTGGTCACTTAAATAGTGACCAGTGATCGTTTCTTACATAGTGTAATTGACAATAACACATGATGATATATGTGCACATACAATGCCATTTCTATATAATACATAACTATACAACTATAAATATATTTTGTCATGACTTACCAACGATAAAAAACGAGAGAGAAACCATGTGTGTTTGTACCATGTTCCCGTCAGCTATGATAAGGATTAAACAATCACACAGGCTTTTACTCAAGACTCAAGAGTGTTTATTGTCTATATATCGTATTACAAGGGTACATACAGGGTACTAAAATGGTGTTTCTCTGGAGTCTGGCTTTGCTGCTACAAACAGACAGTGTCTATAAAACTTTAAAGTTGCCTTCTGACACGTGTGTCTTGCCTAGCTTACTCAGTGTCTGTGTCTGTATGCCTACCCAGGAATGAGTTGCCACTACACACACACACACACACACACACACACACACATGCCCGGCTCCTTCTGTGGCTGTTTTTAAATCTCTTCTTAAACCCACTTTAATGCCTTTGCGTTCAAGGCGTTCCTGGCATTCAGTATTGTTCAATACAGTCTTACTGTTTTATCTGGTTTTATTGTCATGCTGTCTTCATATTGTCCTGTTTGCTGTTTGTCTACCAAGTCGTTTTACCACTTTACTTGTCCAGCGTGTTGGTCAGCTGCTATTCTTGCTGTTTTTACAAGGACACAAGGATACAAGGACACAAGGATACAAGGATGGTTTATTGTCACATGCGTAGACATACTGGGTAGAATAGGACATGCAGTGAAATTGCTAAACATTCAGTGAAAAATTAAAAATATCCATGACTTAATGACTTGACGTGGCTACACCACACCACACCACACAAGGCTTTGGCTGCCGAGGTTCTCCTGATGCTCCTGGAGGGCTGAGATGTTATCTCTACACTATAGGCTACTAGAGGCCCATCTTCTGGCCCTCTACACTATAGGCTATAGGGGGGGGGGGGTGCGGGGTGCGGGGTGGAGGGGAAGGGAGGGGCCCCATTGTCTCCACTCCGTCGTGGGCTCGGCCATTTATTACCCACTCAATGGCGGCGCTGTGTGCTGAAAACAAAGGCCTGTGTTTGCTTGCCCAAGGTGTTGCTCATCAAGTCACCTGTACAAAGGAGTCTCAGTGTTGACACTCTAAACCCCAACCCAAGTTTCTGTGTGTGTGTGTGTGTGTGTGGAGGAGGGGTGTGTGTGTGTAAGGGGAGGGGAGGAGGGCACACAAATTGGTTTGTTTTAAAGGAGCTGATTGCAAATCCCATACAATGGGTTCATTAGAGACAAAAGTGCCATTGGATAAACAGGTGAGAGAAGCACACAGCTGTCTGCCTTAGTTTGACTGATCCCCTGCTAATATCTGCCCCAGCACAGGGGTGGCTGGCAGGGGCATTTGCATAAGGCTGGATCCTCACAGTCAAATCAGATAAAAGATGGCATCCTTTCAGTGTCTTTTTTTAGTTTATTTTCGTAACCGACTGAGTTGAGTGCAAAATCACCCTGGGGTTACAACGGGCATCGGTGCTCAAGCGGGGTGTCATTTGCTGTTGTTATTCATGAGAAGGAGATGGTGTGACTCTGGGTGGGTTTAGGAGTTCACAATGGCACACTAATGTTGGGTTCACTAAGTGTTTACCATGAATGAGCTAAATGCCACCAAAAAACAAAAACAAAAACAAACAAACAAACAAAAAAAAACAAATAATAAAAAACAAACAGGGGATTGGATGTATTTTCTTGCCATATAACTTGTAACTGATTCCGTTTAAAATGTGATTAATTTTAGATGGTATGAGTGTAAATACGAAAACTTACCTCAGGCCTTCATGTGTACTAGAGCTGTAAAAGACCCTTCGAATGCCTGAGCTCTGATGCAAGTGTACTAACATTCAAGTGTTTGGGCCTATAGTTTCCCCAAGAGCGGCCAAACCACCAGAAGAAGGTTTTAGTCATTGTTTGTACTCATTGAAAGACCCTACAATAGGGTCTCCTGTGACGAATTTTTCTGAACATTTCAGTTTTGCCCTACTTTCCATTTTATGCCTGCAGGTAAGGTGGGTCTTACCTGTTTTTTTCTGACGCGGCAACCTATCACCGAGTCAGATCAGGCTCCTCAACCAATCACAGGGCAGGGTCGGCTCTCGTTCTATCCGAGTAGCCTACTCTACACTGAAAGAATTCCATCAAAGTTCCTGTACAACAACTTTATTAAAGTTATCAAATCATTTTACATAAGAGTGCGATAATATAGGGCGCATGGGGTTCTAGCACCGATGAGCGATTTTATTTTATATTATTACAAATATTGCTGACTACTGACTGAGATTCGTCTGACCTGCGCGGGGGTGCTGAGGTGTCGTAGCGTACCTGGCAGGTGAGACGGGATTGAAATAAGCAGGGCAGGAAAAGTAGACTTACCTGTAGCCCGGGTTTTGGCTCGCTCACTCCGCTCAGCCTTACTCTATTACCTGCACCGACTTGAAAGTCCAGTTTCACAAGGAAGAATCGTGGAGGAAGCAAAATATGTCACAGGAGGCAGATAGGTAAGTCTTTCTTCCAGAGCAACATATATTAGTACATCCGTTGAATTTTGCCTTCTCATCAGGCGCAAAGATTTTTGGTAGCCTACTTTTTGGACTGATATTTTCTTTTAAATTTTATTTGCTCATAACATACGTGTTTTGCATCATTGGCAACTATTCGGATTTACTGCCTCGCTAATTGTAAAATAGAATGAAGTACTTCGGTTCCGTTCAGTCAAGGTTGGCTATTGGTATTTGACAAACGCCATTTTCTTGGGAAAGCAACAAAAAGGCAGCTGCGATTTTAAAACTCCCAAACGGGGAATATCTTTGCATTTAAACATAATTCCACCGACAGCCTTAAATGAAAACTTTAGACATCTTAAATCTTGTCATGTATTACTTGGAAGCGATTTACTTTGTCGCATGTAAAGGCTACTCGTTTCTGCATCTGCAAATAGTTCTGTGGTTCAACATTAAATATAGCCAATTTCCCCTCTTTTTTCAAGAACCACCTTTTGAATATGACATCAAGAAGAACTGTAAATAAGTTTTAATTCAGAAAACAACACTCTACGTGCTTTATGAGAAATAAACATAAAAAACACTGTTTTAATTTCTTCTGTCATTTTATAATAGATTTATATGCATATTATAGTTCTAATGACTGCTTTATTATAAGTGCATTACTGGTTTTGTGGCAGTTTAGTTTTTTTTTCACTGGAGCAAGATTTCTTCTTTTTTCTTCACTTGTATGTGATGGAATTAATTGTGTTTTCTTAAAATGACAAGCAAAAACCCTGTTGGATCGTTCCCAAAGCATGAGTCACCTGATAATACAGTGAATTATAATGTACAGGGATTAAGGCCCTGGCATGTTTATGGGCCCTTACAGCAACCTTGACCTCTCGGAAAGCCCAACGTAAGTGGACACAGCATGTAGAGTAGTTATAGGTAGCGTATGTAATGGCATTCACTCACAAAATGACCCACAGGCATATCCTGCATACATGCAGTGTCACTGTAGGCTGCATACAATGACAGGTCTGCACTCTGTAACCCAGAATAAAATAAATGTTAGAATTGGTATTCAGTGATTTTGGTCATTCTGCTGTTGGATGACCTGTGTGGACTGTAGTGTAGACTTGGTGCAGACAATTTGGATTAAAGTGGACAAACATTTTATGTACATATTGCAAGTGTGCAAGTGTATGATCAATACATGATTTAAAACAAAAAAAACATGCTGTAGTGTATATTGTTATCTGTAAATAATATAGTTTTTGGTGAAGATACCAACAGTGAAACAAATCATTGCATCTGTTACTTGTCCAATTAATGTGATGAAAGAAAGCATAATGTGTGAAAGAAAAGTTTGTTAAGTGATTTATATATTATTAAGGAAAGCCGTTAAAAAAACACCATTCATCATCGTAAACAGGAAGTGGATGGAAGGGGCTTTCTGTCAGACGTTGTGTGCCAAACTTCCCGTCAAAAGTCAAACAGCATTTCCACTACACTTTCACCGAAATAGACAGGACCATGGTGTTGACTTAGCACAATAGACAGAGAGAGAAAAACAGGGAACACATTCAGGGACTAAAATGTAAACAAACCAGGAGAGAGCTGTAACTCAGGCCCTATGGCTGAAACCAGACTGCACACAATAAACTATGAAGGCCAGTGTAAACTATTGGGTTTAATCGGTTTAATTTAAAAGACGATAAGATAAGAGCAGATCATAGTGTAAGCTGTTTGACATGGCAGAGTTATCAATGAATAACACAGAGCAAGCGGAGAAAGGCATATATGAGGAACAAATAATCTTAAATCACTTAACTCCATATATATGAGAAGTGACATCGAATGCAAGAAATGTGCAATAATGAAATATGTCTACCATACACTCAACATGTATTAAAAAAAATATATATATATATTAAAAAATATATAAAAATATTTTTGTGATGATACTCATGATAATGATGATTATTATTAATATTATTATTGTGTTTCTATTTTTGCACATTTATTTATTTATTTTTAAATATGAGCGTTGTTATGTCCCTGGTATCATGTTGTGTGTTGTTGTTTGTTATTTGTTGTTTGTTATTTGTTGTTTGTTATTTGTTGTTTGTTATTTGTTATTTGTTGTGTTGGGGGTGTGGCAGTAATGGGAATGAGGAATGAGACTTACAGATACAAATAACGGCTATTACTATTATAATACTAAGAATGATGATGATTATTATTGTCATTATTATTATTATTATTATTATTATTATTATTGTCATTAATATTACTACTACTAGTAGTAGTAGTAGTAGTAATAATAATAATAATAATAATAATAGTAATAGTAATAGTAATAGTAATAATAATAATAATAATAATAATACTACTAATAATAATATTGCTGTTATGTGTGTATTTGCAGTAAGCGGCTGGTGGTGGTGGTGCCCAATGAGACCTCGTTCCACCCGCGGCGGGCCTACACCAGCGAGGATGAGGCCTGGCGCTCCTACCTGGAGAACCCCCTCACCGCCGCCACCAAGGCCATGATGAGCATCAACGGGGACGAGGACAGCGCGGCCGCCCTGGGTCTGCTCTACGACTACTACAAGGTCGGGGGGGGGGGTCATAAATATTCCTGAGGGTCTTGGTCAACAGTTATGTGCTTTAGGACAAAGTCCTCACTTCTGGTCGACAGTTATGTGCTTTAGGACATACTGTAGTTCTTACTCTTACTCTGCTCTACGACTACTACAAGGTCGGAGTCTGACAGTTACATTACATTACATTTAGCAGACGCTTTTTTATTCAACACGACTTACAAAAAAGAGTTTTCGTCCCTTAGCAGTTATGTCCTTTAGGTTGACAGTTGACAGTTGACAGTGTGGACATAGTTCTCACTTCTGGTCGACAGTTATGTCCTTTTGGACATATTCCTTACCTATGGTCGACAGTTGTCGACATAGTCCTCACTCATGGTTGTCAGTTACACCAGGTGTGACAGTTATGACATAGTCACAAGTCAACAAGGTCATTAGTTATGACATAGCTATCCGTTGACTTCCTCATCAGTTACGTCCGTTATGGTGTTTATGTGTACATGTTTTACATGTCATTTGTGAGAATCAAGGTAAATTAAGTGTTTCCATTGTGCTGGATAACAAAAAGCACACGCAGCGTTTTAGGAAGAAAGTGAGACCACTTCCTGTAACTCTCTGTCAATCAGGCAAAACTCTGATGGCCTCTGCCGTGTAATGCAGTGACCATTTAGGGTTTTCTTGATAAATATAATAAACTTACTTACTACAACTACATTCTTAAAATGCTTAGACTTATCACTCCCTCACACAGGTTCCCAAGGACAGTGTAACGCAGTGACCATTTAGGTTTTCCTTGTCTTCTTGTCTTCATTAAGGTCTTTCGTCTTTCTTGATGAATATAATGAACACTGTTACTAGAACTACTTTCTTAAAATACTTAGACTCATCACTGTTTTGGATGCCACTCCTTCATAAAAAATGCTGTTGGAAGTTTCTAATCTAGACTTAGGACCAAACTGTTTTCAGATGCTTTTTGCTGGTGATTCACCTTTTAATTAATTTATTTTTTATCTTTTATGTTTAACTGTTGCTTTCTGATTTACTCTATGTCTTTTACTTATCTTACACATATTTTAAACTTATTTGATCTTTTATGCTTTTATATTGTCCTTTGCTTTTATTTTTGTTAAGCACATTGCCTGCCTTTGTGTATGAAATGCGCTATACAAATAAATTTGACTTGACTTGACTTGACTTCACACAGGTTCCCAAGGACAAAAGGGTTTTGCCCATCTCCAAAGTGGTTGAAATTACAGAGGAGCAGGAGAAGAGGTCAGTGGCTTACCACAAACAGGAGAAAACATGGTAATCTTGCACATGTGAAGTTCTGACTGCCACACCATTAAAGTACTTTGCAATTAATTGACCTCCCAATGTAGGATAATGCAGTTTATTAAGAGCTGCAGTTAATCCAACAGCTTACATTTTAGACTAACAATCACCAATTTCACTGCATGTCCTACTCTACCCAGTATGTTTATGCATGTGACAATAAACCATCCTTGCATCCTTGTATTCTTGTACATCTCTGTCCCAAAATGTTAATCTTGTCACACCTTTTATATTTATGTCATCCTCTTTATGCAAAAACATGTATCAAATACAGCAAAAAGAGTTACAAATGGAGGACATAATAAGCTCCCATAGAGTGGATTATAATGTGGAGTAATGTTTAGTTGACTATAATGTGGAGTAATGTTTAGTTGATTATAATGTGGAAAAGGAGGACAATAAGCTCCATAATAAGACATTATAAGACATAATAATGTGGTGTAATTAAACTTAAACTGCCCGTGCAGGAACACTCTGGTGGGCAGTGGCAGCCAGGGCGAGGTGGAGGCGGTGGACAACCGTGTGCAGGTGCTGAAGTCCGTACCTGTGAACCTGTCACTCAACCCCGAGCACCTGGACTCCAAGCGGGACCCGTGCGGTGGTGGGGGGGGCGGGGGCGGGGGCGAGGGGTCGGAGGCGAGCGCGGCGGTCGCCGTGGTGAAGGCAGAGGTGTACACGCCGGTGTTCATGGGAAGCGGCGCGGTGCACTACCGGCCGGAGGGGGAGGAGCATCCCACACGCGTGGTGTATGAACAGAGCCACGCCTACAACGCCGTCACGCTTAGCCACGCCCCCTACGGGAAGGACGAGCAGCGCAGCTCCCCCGACAGCACCTACGAGGAGGACAACAGCGGGGTCAGTGTGTGTGTGTGTGTGTGTGTGTGTGTGTGTGTGTGTGTGTGTGTGTGACAGCACCTACGAGGAGGACAACAGCGGGGTCAGTGTGTGTGTGTGTGTGTGTGTGTGTGTATGTGTGTGTGTGTGCGTGTGTGTGTGTGACAGCACCTACGAGAAGGACAACAACGGGGTGAGCGTGTGTGTGTGTGTGTGTGTGTTTGTGTGTGTGATGACTACGAGGAGAACAACAACGGGGTGAGCACGGGGACAGTGTGTGTTTGTCTGTGTGTAACAGAGAGATAGGGCATACACATATAAGAACATATAACAGCATTATAAGCTGAGTTTGTCATGTTCTCCTTTTTTTAAACAGAAATATCGGCCATCATCCCTTGGAGCTGATGACTTTGTGTTCGAGCAGGCAGATGTGTAAGATATGGCTTTTTCTTTTCCCCACGCACATCACAGACTTTTTGAAAAGCCGATACAGACCTCACTGGTACACATATGTACAGACTGCCTTTACACATACAAGGAGATGCATGTGCCTGGGTAAGTTTCCCAGAGCAGGGACACTACAGACAGACATACTTGCTACACGGGGACAGAATTAGAGTTGAGTTGGTTTAGTGGTTGTTAGTTTTATATAGATATAACACACCATGTTTTACATGCACCCTGCAGGGGCTCACGTCACAAACTTTTTGAAAAAATGATACAGAGCTCATATGTATGGAAAAAGCTAGGGTAACACTGAGGTGATGTTTTGGTGTTATTTAAGTATAGTATAGGAAGAAACCTCTGGCAGAACCGAGGCCCCTAAGGGAGCCCATCTGCTGGGGCTGGGATTGACTAGATGGTCCGTGAATAGAACAGTTTGTATATAACACACTGTGTTTTGCATGCACCCCCCAGGGTTAGGGAGTTAGTCTTGGGATTGGAGGGTTGCAGGTTCAAATCCCACCCTACCCATGGTTGAAATGCCCTTGAGCAAAGCATCTAACCCCACACTGCTCCATGAACTGTAACTGAAACCCTGTAAATACCTGTAAGTCGCTCTGGATAAGAGTGTCAGCTAAGTGTAATGTAATGTAATAATATAACACACTGTGTTTTACATTAACCCTTTAGGGGAAGCGACACCTTCCAGTACACCCTCGAGGCTACCCGCTCCCTGCGTCAGAAGCAGGGGGAGGGGCCTATGACATACCTCAACAAGGGACAGTTTTACGCCGTCACCCTGAACGAGACCGGAGCCAACAAGCGCCTCAGACACCCCATCAGCAAAGTCAGAGTGAGTGAACCCCCCGCACCCCCCAATACAGTACAGATGGGAGTCCATTGTCTGGGTACCCTAGTTTATGTTGGTGTTTATGGTTACATAACATTACATAACATTACATTACATTACATTACATTACACTGCATTACATTACATTACACTACATTACATTACACTACATTACATTACATTACACTACATTACATTACACTACATTACATTACATTACATTACATTACACTGCATTACATTACATTACATTGCACTGCATTACATTACATTACACTACACTACATTACATTGCACTTAGCAGACGCTTTTATCCAAAGCGACTTACACAAAGGAGGACATAATAAGCTAAGAAGGTTACACTTATGGTTAAGTATTTTGCTCATGATTTTTTATCCTTATTAAAGTGACTTACGACAGTTTAATAAAAAAAAACTGCCATTGACATTTGAACTATAATAAAATAGCAATTTAAATAGGGCTACAATCATTGAAACCTTTATCGCCATTCTGTCACATTAGTGTTAAGCTCTCAGGGAACAGCACCGGTAACTGGTGGTGCATTGTGGGATGTAACTGGTGGTGCATTGTGGGATATCCACTGTGAGATTTAGGAAAGGGAAACCAGGTAGTGTCCACATCCTCATAAGCACTGCACTGCACTGTTACATTATACCTCACTAAAGGCATGTGCTGCAGTTGTCTAGCTTACACCCCATTAAAGGTGAAGGCTGCTTTTGCTCATCCAATCATGATTTATGACTTATGGTCTTTATGGTGAATGTAAACACTTCTGTTATAACTTAGTGAACATAATGCAGATTTACTCTTATTCATATTTATTTATTTATTATATGTTTTCTATAGGAAGTGGTATTATGTAACCTTGTGGAGCCCAAAATGTTACCCATTGTTTGAATCCAGGCATGTACATACATGTCAGGCTTGGTGTGTATATGCATCAAAAAACTCTATAATGGACCCTTAGAAGTGAACATTTCACTTTCATTTTAGTGAAGTGTGCAAATGTATTGCCTGGCTGTGGGAGAAAGCGAAGTAAACCTATCTGCCTCGCTGTTTGTTGTCGCTACGGGTCACCAGATTGAGTGTGTGTGTGTGTGTGTGTGTGTGTGTGTGTGTTTGTCTGTGTGTGTGTGTACGATTGAGCGTGTCACTCATGAGTGGATGTGCTGTTGTCGTGTGAAGTGGTTCCTGTCTGTAGTAGTCATCACACACACTGTATCACATTTCTGTCTCTGCTGTGTGTGTGTGTGTGTGTGTGTGTGTGTGTGTGTGTGTGTGTGTGTGTGTGTGTGTGTTTTTTCAGAGTGTGATTATGGTGGTGTTCAGCGAGGACAAGAACCGAGACGAACAGCTGAAATACTGGAAGTACTGGCACTCACGCCAGCACACGGCCAAGCAGCGCGTACTCGACATCGGTGAGTTAGGGCTGTTACATACACTCACGCCAGCACACGGCCAAGCAGCGCGTACTCGACATCGGTGAGTTAGGGCTGTTACATACACTCACGCCAGCACACGGCCAAGCAGTGCGTACTTGACATCGGTGAGTTAGGGCTGTTACATACACTCACGCCAGCACACGGCCAAGCAGCGCGTACTCGACATCGGTGAGTCAGGGCTGTTACATACACACACGCCAGCACACGGCCAAGCAGCGGGTACTTGACATCGGTGAGTTAGGGCTGTTACATACACTCACGCCAGCACACGGCCAAGCAGCGCGTACTCGACATCGGTGAGTTAGGGCTGTTACATACACTCACGCCAGCACACGGCCAAGCAGCGCGTACTGGACATCGGTGAGTTAGGGCTGTTTCTTTACACTACATTACACTACACTTAGCAGACGCTTTTGTCCAAAGTGACTTACAAAAAGCACATACACACACAGCCAAACAGCGTGTACTTGACATCGGTGAGTTAGGGCTGTTTCATTACACTATGTAGCGAAGGGGAGGAGAAGTCGCCCCACCGGGATTCAAACCCGGGTCTCCCGGGTGCCAAACGTGTACTCTGACCGCAACGCTAAAGAGCCAGGCTCGTTGGGATGGCAGTCAGAGCACACCCACAACTCTAGTGATGGTCACTCCATCAGACACTACATTACATTACATTACACTTAGCAGACGCTTTTATCCAAAGTGACTTACAAAAAGCACATACACACACGGCCAAACAGCGTGTACTTGACATCGGTGAGTTAAATGAAGACACCAAGGTTTTTAACAGTATGTTTTGCTTGAAGACCCTTAGTCTGAGGAGGGGTGGCGATCCTAAGTGAATGAAAGATGGACGAGGTAGAGAAAGATATAACAATGGTAAAAATTGGATTTAGACTGTATAGTTATAAAAGGACATGCAGTGTTCTGTAGCAGGTTGCATTACATTACATTACATTACACTTAGCAGACGCTTTTATCCAAAGGAGGACATAAAAAGCTAACAGAGGTGTAGAGGAACACAGAGTAAGCAGAGTAAGCCCTCATACATACAAGAAGATGCATGTGCCTACATAAGTTTCCCAGAGCAGGGACACTACAGACACACATGCCTCCTACACAGGCAGTTTCCCGTAGCTTACAGTAAAGTAAGGCCTAATAGCCTCAAGTTTAATTAACTAACACAGCGTCTTCCTCACACTCAAGGTCGTTAGTCATTAGGCACTACACTAAATGTTTCAGCCCTCAATATTGTCTGTTAACTGTGTGTCAGACATCACAGGGAAGTTTACGGTAAACACAGTTTCATGACATCATCGGTTTCATGACATCACAAGCTTCATGGCAGCATGATGCATGAGTAGGCAGCTTGGATGTCATAAGCTGAGCTGCCTTTGGCCTTGAAGCAGCCGAACAAGTTACGTTTTTTTCTAACACATTTGGAGGCTGAAATAGAGACTTTTCTTTTTTTCGTGCCGCACTCGATCGGACCCCTTTGCATGCGGGCTGTGTATCACCATAGCAACTAAATGACTTCCGATCGTTTCTCTGTCATGTCTGCCTGTCGCTGTGGGGCCAGTGGGGAGGGGGCATTAATATAATACTCTACTCAGCAAACTCCAGGCACACACACCATCAGTGTCACTATATAAGTTATACGTTATAAGTGTGTTGGGAATACAAGGATACAAGGATAGTTTATTGTCACATGCATAGACACACTAGGTAGAGTAAGAGTGAAATTGGTGATTGTTTGTCTAAAACTGTGCATGGGGAGGGGGGAGTAAAGTGTGTAGAATGCAGTTTGGGGATGGATACCTGATGAAGGGCAGAGGTAGAATAGGTGATGGATGGTTATAGTACAGTCAACCAACCGAATCCCTTCCTCTCTGCCTCTGTCATTCTGCTCAAAGCCTGTTTCTTGCTGATGGCTGTAGTCCAATCATGTTCACCGTGAAAAAACTACACAAGCGCTTTGACTCTGAAAAATAATGTCCGACAGGAGTGTGTGAACT
>CM059283.1:3908734-3911234 GCA_030347295.1 Setipinna tenuifilis | reverse complement strand
TTTACTGACTTATCACTTTAATCAAACACAGCCCCTAATCCTAACAAAAAAACACAAACCATCTCAGCATCTATTGACAGCCGATGGGACCATCTACAGTAGGGCAGTGCTGACCTGATGGGAGACTGATATTGAACAGGAACTTTAGGATGAGACAGGAACCTGATCTTGAACAGGAACTTTAGGCTGACATGGGAGACTGAAATTGAACAGGAACTTTAGGTTGAGATGGGAGACTGATAGAGCATTTCATTTGCAGTCAGAGCCCAGTTTCCAAGTAGCTGTGCACGTTAAAAAGCAGAAATTGATAATAATGCACTACGCAGTCAGAGCAGCACAAAGGTTCACAATTCGGTTGTCCCGGCAGAAAAAACTTCAGAACACATTTTCAAAAAAACATCGTCTCAGGGCACCTACAATGCTGGCGCCGTGTGGACCAATCAAATTCTTTACCATTTAGACCTAAGAAAGTGGCCATGTGGACAGCCCCTAAGGTTGAGATGGGCACAGTGGTCAACAGGGATGCACCAACAACAGCAGTGGAAGTACTACCACCACCACACCCCTGACCCCCATCCCCACACACACACACACACCCCAAACACCCCCTCGGGGGGCTTTGTGGTGTGGGTGACCGTCTTTGTTCAACACGGCTCTCACAGGTGGGGGGTGGGGGCGACAGGTGGAGGTGTGTGGGTGGGGGCAGATCCGCCACAGGACGGTGTCGAGAAAGGTGTGTGTGTGTGTGTGGGGGGGGGGGTCCTTTGAAGAGGTGTCACCATAGATGTCGGGCCTGACCCCGCTGGGACACAGGAGGTGTGTGTGTGTGTGTGTGTGTGTGTGTGTGTGTGTGTGTGTGTGTGTGTGTGTGTGTATGGGGAGTGAAAAGCCAGAGGAAGGGCGTAGTCCCATCCGATCTGACTGCAGCAGGCTGACCCGTAGGCATATGGGGGATGAGCAGCAAGCGCCTCCGACCCTCCCGCCCCCCCCCTCCCTGCTCCTCGCCGGCCGGCAGAGACACACACTGCACTGACACCCGACACCGCCACAGTTGGGATTTGAATAGCAGTTGAGGCGGGATTGTTCTCGGGCCCGGAGGCCGTGTCACAAGATCTCGGATTTGAATGGGGCCCATTTAACGAGGGGGTAGTGGGGGGGTGGGGTGGGGTGGGGTGGGGTGGGGGGTGGAGTTGGGGGGGGGGGGAGAGGGGTGCATAGAGGCTTAGAGGATGTGGACTGGGCTGGGCCCCAATAGCACCTGGGAAGACGCAGGGCATTCCCTGTGAACTAACTGTGGAAAAAGCGGGGCATTCCCTGAGAGCTAGGGAATATGGGAATGGGATAGATGGCCTTGTCAATACAATAGCACCTGGGAAAACGCAGGACATTCCCTCAGAACTAACTGGGATAGATGGCTCTGTCTTACACCCCTGGAAGAAGAGGGAGGCCAGAAAGGCTTGTAGCTGTGGATTATTCACCTGTCCTGTCCTTAAATTATCATTTATTACGCCCTTGTATATACTACCTTCTTCTCTTTCTCTTTTTGCACTTTGACACTTTAGTTTTGTTTCCACCAAGCAGTACAGTACAGTTCGGTTCGGGATCTAATGGTTTGGTACAGAACGTTTTTGTGCGGTTCGGTACGGATTGTGTTTCCATTGCCAAAGGTAGAGTAGAGTCGTCACAGGAACGGGCGTGTCTCTAAAACGTACCACAAACTGGTACCCCAACACAAGGGTGCCAGAAAATGGTACGGTTCGGTACGGTTATTTAGGTACGCTTCAAAAATTCATACCATGGAGACAATTGCGAACCGAACTGAACCGAACTGTACTGTACTGCTTGGTGGAAACGGGGCTTTTGATACTTTCACCATGCACCTTTGTGGCCTTGCTGTTTCAGTTTTGTTGTTCAGGCAACTAAGGCACAATGACAATGCTCAAAATACAGCACAGTGTTATGAATGGAGCTGAAATTCATTCCAAAATTAGTCCTAATTGATGAGTTGTTTAGGATTTTGCACAGGTCTGAAATGCTTACATTCATAATGCAGCTTTCAACTTTTTCAGAGCTTAATTTTCTAAAGAAGCTCATGTAATTTTTGTACATTTTGGTTTACTTTGGTCTGTAGGGAAAATTAACTGAAGGCTGACTTGGATAACTTTTTTTTTTTTACAAAAACATAATATGCAATACCAGTTATACCACTAGTTTTGCAAAGACATATATTGGATAAGCATTTTTTTTGTCCAAACATATATGAGTCTGTTTGTAAATACTATATGTGAAATACCATCTAGCCATTTTGAGCTGAAAAGTGTGAAGTGTCACACAGGCAGGTGTTGTCGCTGGCGCTGTCTGTCTTGCGATCGCGGTAGCTTTGAGGCCGAAGTGATTGTTTATCATAGGAGATAAGCGCTATCTGGGGCTGGAGTGTGCCTGTTATATTGCATCCGACCTCTTATCAGTCTGAGACAACAAGGCCCAGATAGGGCTCAGG
>CM059283.1:3898734-3901234 GCA_030347295.1 Setipinna tenuifilis | reverse complement strand
GACCATCACTAGTGTTGTGGGTGTGCTCCGACTGCTATACCAATAGGCCTGGCTCTTTGGTGTTGAGGTCAAAGTGCACGTTTGGTACACCGGAGACCTGGGTTCAAAGTCTTCTCCTTCGCTACAGTTTGTGTATTTGTTTGTTTGTCTGTGGTAGCAGATCTTCATCACAATCAACAACCAAACTTCTCCTCTCAGTCTGTGATAGTTGACTGTTGTTATAGAGTTGTGTTGTACTGTTAGTGTACAGTGTGTGTTGCTTCCAACTGCTTATATCATAACATGCCCTCCAGCATTTAATTTGTTTGTTTGTTTGTTTGTTTGTTTGTGTGTTTGTCTGTGGTACCAGATCTTCATTACAGTCAGCAACCAAATTTCTATTGTAGCCTATTACAGGTGACTCTGTTTGAGTTGCGTTGTACTGCTAGTGTACAAATATACTTCCAACTGCTTATGTTGTAACGTGTTCTCTAGCATTAATGTTTGTTTACTTCATTTGTTTGTGTGTGTGTTTGTGTGTTTGTGTGTTTGTCTGTGGCCCCAGATCTTCATCACGGTGAACTGCCTGAGCACGGACTTCTCGTCCCAGAAGGGGGTGAAGGGTCTCCCCCTGATGATCCAGATCGACACCTACAGCTACAACAACCGTAGCAACAAGCCCCTACACCGCGCCTTCTGCCAGATCAAGGTCTTCTGTGACAAGGTGAGGCCTCACACACACTCACACACACACTCACACACACACACACACTCACACCTGAAAGATGAGCCCCCAGGACACTTTCACTAAAGATCGATCACACGGAAGCAGCCGCCAAACTAGGGGTGGTGGTGGGGGAGGGGGTGGTATGTTTTTGTGTATGTGTGTGTTTGCTTGTGTGTGTGTGTATGTGTGTGTTTGTCAGGTATGGAAATTGGCACCAGCCACCAGCCAAATGTTTGTTTCTGTGTGTTTGTGTGTGAGTGTGTGTGTGTGTGTGTGTGTGTGTGTGTGTGTATATGTGTGGATGGGGGGTGCTGTACAAAATTTCCCTAAAAGTAAAAGAAGTACATAGCATCCCTTGCACAACAAAACAATGTCAGTCAACTTTTAGGTAGTATCAAGTATATTAATAATGAATATGTAATGCATCTATAGGTGTAGTTAACACCACATGTTTTTTTTAAATTAGGTAAAGTTGTGTACTAACTCAACTCCAATCTTTCAGTGAATAAAGTTTGTTTAAACCCAGAGCAGTGAGTTTTAGTTAGGTTCTGGATGGTTTGACTCTTGGCTACCCTCTGGTGGTGAATGGTGGACTTGCACATTCATTTCTGCAGCCGTTTGTGCACCGACCAGGAAGGTGTGAGCCCATGGCACTGTCACTGGTTACAGTTATGTAATGCATTATGGCATTAACTTTGGAATGAGTGTGTATGTTAAATAGGGGTATAACCTGGTAACTTTGATACTAGGAAAAGTATGTATAACATTAAAGGCCATAACATTCATACATTACATTGCGACATTACAATAGTATATATACAGTGCTATAAAGAATGCATGATGCAGACAATTTTGAAATAAGGTTTTTCTTTTTTATCATTTTTTTAGCATCAAAGCAGAAACATACGAACAAGTCTAAGACATGCAGTGAAATTGGTAAATTCTAATGAATGACTAATAAATAGAATTAGGTTTATAACCGATGAGAAATGATAATTTAGTGATATTGAAGGCCTGTCCTGTCCTGGCGTGCACTCTGCCTCTGTAGTGCAGCACAGATACTCAGTGGTGTGAGGATTCACTGCTTGGCTTAGCTGGGCCTCTGCTGGCAAACAGCCAATCAGATTGCGTGTCAATCAGCGTCTGTGCAGACGGAGTAATTTGGTTGGGTGTCAATGTGTCTGTCGTAGGGGGCGGAACGCAAGATCCGAGACGAGGAGAGGAAGCAGAACCGCAAGAAAGCCAAAGGTGAGTTCTGTTTCCGACAAATCATCCATCAGATGTTTTGGATTTTATTTTTTTATTGTTCTTTTAGCCACCCCCTGTTTCCAGCAAATCATCCATTAAATGTTTTGGATTTTATTCATTATTGTTCTTTTAGTCACGCACAACACGTTGATCAGTGTAAGCTGTTTAAAGGTGCTTTATAAATAAAATTTACTTACTTATTTACTTCACTTATGATGGTGTCATAATCAACGAATCATAATCATCTGCAATTTTGCTTCCTAGCAATCAATTTGCTCACATTCAGTTTTTTTACACCAATTGTAATTTCATCCTTCACATTCTGTTTTGTCAAAATCCTTACCAAAAATAGTCTGATACTCATTTGAAAAAATACAAAATATAAGTGTTCATAAAAATTCTGCCAGTCATCACATGTGGATCAACCCAAAACAAAACAAACAAACCAAGCCCAAAATGGCTGATATGATTATATTATCATATTATGAACTCAACAAAATTCAACAAAATCCATCACATATGGATCAACCCCAAAACTCAAACCCC
>CM059283.1:3888734-3893734 GCA_030347295.1 Setipinna tenuifilis | reverse complement strand
CTTAACTAAACAAATGCCAATGGGCTCTTCTTCTATCAGATTTACGGCTGCCTCTGGGCTAAACAGACCAGGTGTGTCACTTAACCACCACCATAGTTTGAATTACAGGGGTACTGAGGACTACCAGCAAAGACTTCCCCACGGAGACAAAAATAGCAGGGCTGGGGGGTGCTGACATATTAATGTAAATGAATGTAAAATGTAAAAGGTAGTACCCTTCGTAAAAAAGTAGTACCCCTCGATTATGGAGGGGTAACTCACAGTCTGATCACTATTATTTCAACAGGACATTTACATGACAAACAATCACCAATTTCACTGCATGTGCTACTCTACCCAGTATGTCTATGCATGTGACAATATACCATCCTTGTGTCCTTGTATGCTTGTTATGAAATCAATTTCCAGTCTGAACTTGACTTGATAAATTATGCAGTTACTGCCTTTTGGCTTTGTAGGGAAGAGTAGAATGGCTATAGAATGTCAGTAAGGATGATGACTATAGAATATTGATTAGGAAGATGGCTATAGAATACTGATTTTATGTGATTTTATATGATTTCATATGATTGTCTTCTGCAGGATCCTGGTCAACATGGACGACAACATCATCGAGCACTACTCCAATGAGGACACGTTCATCCTGAACATCGAGGGCTACGCGGAAGGCTACAAAATCACCCTGACGGAGATCTGAAAAATGGCTGATTTAGTTCCAGAGTCCCAAAGAGGAGAGGAAGAGGGAGGACTGACACATTTCAGACAGTAGTCACACCACTCAATGGTCACTGGTCAAACACACTCAAGATCACACAGACTGCCAAGGAGGGGAGGAGGACTCTCTGCAGTAGTGCACTTATGAGTCTGGAAAACGAGTGTACACTTTGCCATCCACACTGATGCCACGGATATGAGTATACTCTCACCACACTGATGCCAATCTCTGTAGATACTTTACTTCCTGCGGTAAATGGAAACCAGGCAGACACACAGACAGACAGTCTGCCATCTTAACCTGTGCAGTAACAGACTATTTTTTTCCAGAAATGTCTTTTTGTGGAAGCATGTAATGTCTTTTGGGAACATTTGGGAAGCTACCGACCTACCAACAGCATCAGCTTAGTCTGTTCCCGAATAATTCCCGAATAATGCTATGCAGTGCTTTTACTGTTTAAGTGAGCCAAATTAAAGAAAACAAGTGAAGCTATGAATATACCAGCTACCTGAGAAGTTAACACAACTTAGCACAACAAATCAATTGTATTGGTGTTGTTTAGATTGTCTTACTTTGGGCTGTAGGAGTATGGGCAGCTCAAGATGCTTTCTTGCTGTCTCTATATAGAGAGAGTTTTGTAGTATTCCCAGTATTTACTAAAAAGCCTTAGTTCATCATAGTGGCCTAACCAGGGATGGAAATTGGCACCAGCCACCAGCCAAACGCTGGTAAAATATGAAAGTGACTGGTAGATTTTAGACACAAAATTATGATTACCTATTGAGTGGCTGGTGAATTTTAGCATTTATTTGTCAGTGGTCGGTAAAGGTTGATATTTTGTAAAGGTAATTTCCTATCCCTGGGTCTATCACAGAAAACACATGTATTTGCCCTGTTCTGGGTCTGCCAAGAATTCCTATTGAATTCTTTTTATGAATTCATACATTCGAAATTTCAATGTAACTGGTCTTGAAGTTTTCACTTTTTCACATTTTTGTTCTAGTGTGGTCTGATTATTTGTCTGTGTTTGGATATGTATGGAGCGTTTTTTTTTTTAAAAAAAAGATATATTTTGTACAGTTGTGTTGTTTTTAGGATGTGTGATGTCCGTCGCTAAGCATGGTAGAGTGCACTGTAGCATTAGCAGTCTAAAGCCTTCAAAGATGCTAGCTAGCGCTTGGCTAGTCTCGATCTGATCACATGGAGCTCAGACTTAGACAGAAAAGCACTACCTGTTCTGTGTCCTTTTATTTCAGTTAGGAAAATGATCTCTCTAGATGGTCAGAGCATTTTCACTGGATTCCCTTCACAGGCTTGAGATCAGGCATTTAACTCTTCCCTTAAAGGTGCTATATGTAAGACATTTACAGCTAAAGATCGTAAAATAGTCCTGATCTGTCACCAGAGATTGGGGAAAATGTTACATTGATATACTGATTTCACTGGGGAAAATGTTATACTTATATATTGATTTCGTTGGCAACAATGGTACAACCAGAATAATTACATTTAAGAACTTAATTCACAGCCCACGAATGCTGTTTATGTGTTGAGTCTGTGCTTCGTCTGTAGAGGGGCAACAATGTTTTGCAGTATTTTGAGTTTGATTCCAGTACCAGTTTTGCAGTTTTGGCCACAATCCTATTACATATAGCACCTTTGACTTTAAGCTTAAAACAACTAATGCATGTGTTTGCTTTCACATTTTATTTAAATGTAGTGTCTTTGTTTGTCTTTCCCAATGGGGTAGGCTTGTTTTCAGCTGCCAATGCTCAAAAGTGAAACTAGGGGGCGCCCTTACAAATTTGGGGCCCCATGAAAGAATATAATTGTGGCCCCTTAATTAACAAAGCCTTCCCGCCCCCCAATCCTAACTTTCCTACCAAGGCAGCACCCTAAGAAAAAGTGTCAAACAGTAGCATCTGCCCTATTGCAGTGAATTGTGCTGCCTTACAAAAGCAAAGTGCAGTAACTACACAAATATTGAAACAGAAAAATGCGTTTAAAGTTGTCACACTGCCCAGTCCAACATGTTGTAGGTATAATAGTGGTGATGCTTTTATGTACTTTCTTAATAGGAAGAAGCAAGAGATTTAGTCACAAGACAAAGGAGGTCTTATAAAGTCAATTTCCAGTTTAAACTCAGTTTTGACAAAAATGTGTAGTTACTCCCTTTTAGCTTTGCAGGGCAGTATGGGTAGTGAAGTTCTCCATGGACTTCTCTTACATACCACCACACAGGAATGGCCCTTTGAGTGGACTACATCTACCAAACTGATGGGTCAGGCAATTGAGTAGTCCGGCACTTGTTACAGTACTAGTACATATTTTGATTGAAAAAAGTATGTTTGTGATGTAAATAGTAATTTCTGGAGATTGTATAAACCATTTTGTTGTGATAATTGTGTCCATGACTTTTTCAAAAAGAAGTTTAGCCTATATGAAAATAAACATAAGGCAGGAAAAAAAAAACCTCAGGATATTTGTCTGGTGTTGTTTTTCGTCCTTTATTAGATAACCAAAACAGATGTCTGTGTTGTAGAATCTACACTGACACAAAATACGAGTTACAAAATCTACAAAATGGAACAATGACAAACATTTTGTTGAACAGATAGCAAGTGTACAGTATAAATCGATACAATACTGGTTTCTCAGATATTTGGCACTTGACCACAGGGTGCTTCTGTGATGAACACAAGTGAAATGCCTGATGCTCAATTTGCGAAGAATGAAGAGAAAATAATAAAATCAGAAAATATCAGAATGCCCCAAAAAACACACGTTAAATCAGTCGTTACTTCAGCAGGTTACAGTATGTCTCTTTCACTTCTTTAATTACAGTTTGCAGACCCAGTGCCTGCTCACCGGTCCTTCACCACAGTTTGATAGCCAGTGTCCATCGTGGTTGTAAACTACTCAACTCGGCCTTGTGGCCTTATGGAGAGGACTCGCTGTACAAGAATAGAAATGATATATTTTATTTTATATTCTTTCTTTATATATTTTATTTTCTCTCTCTTCTCTGTGGTCTGAAATGCTGTGATTCTGTGCTGTGCGTGTACATAAGTTAAATAAGCTATTATATTTGTCTTTTTATTATTATTATTATTATTATTTTTGGTTCCACATATTCATGTTTTGTCCTCTGTTGGTAAGCTGCGAACAGAGACATATTTTTGCCCTTTTTCTCACTCTTGTGTGAGCTCTTTCACCTCACCTCCTTCTATACACTACAGACGGCCCTGAGTTTGAGTGTTTGTGTGTGAAAGCATCCACATGCACCCCAGATAACACAAACCATATGTTTTTTTTCCCCAACATTAAATTATGGCCAGATCGTTTTTCGTCATCATTTAATTTACGCTTTGATTCGAATACGCCTTGCTATGTGGGATGCAAGCACACATACACCTGACGCTTTAAACCTTGAGGATATGTGCCTAAGACCTTCGCTAGGAGCAACACTACTGCAGTGGGCAGCTCTGTCCAGGTGGCCTGCATGTGGCATGCCTGACCGAGCAAGATACATCGGGCTCCCCTAAGAAAGGTGAAACACTGGGTCATAAAAGCTGTACCTTACATGAGTGCATCGTCTATCTCAAAGCCACACACAGACACACACACACACACACACACTCACAGGACCCAAAATATGCACAGTGGAAAACCTCTGACCTAGTCCCATCCCTCCTCCTTCATTGGAAGTTCAGTTCCAGAGAGGATACTGGGGGTTATGGGGATTTAGCCTGGAGTTAATCGGCTCTCTCAATAACCTGCTCTTGTGTTTTTGTTTTTTCACATTAAGTACAGTTCCATCAATACAGATAAAAGTAAATAAACTTGCAGGATGGTGAGGACAGAGGTTGACTCAACTGGGAGCCTTCTAAGGAGTGGGCTGTGGACTGATGGGGGATACCACAACGGGTGGAAAACAAGAACACACAGATTACACACTACAGTATGTACACAAGGAGTACCAATAGCCACAATCATGCCTTTAAATACTTAGAAACCTCTGCATCTCAGATCGGAGTTATTTTTTAACACATATGTGTCTGCTTTGTAAGGTCGATAAGGAGTTGTGAGACTCATCTCATCTGAAATCTAAGTCATTTTTTAATCATTTTTTTAATTCAATATATGTGTCTTCTCTGAAAGGTGTACAAAAGTATGTGCATAGCAAAATGTGTGGTCCTTGCTTTTTTTTCTTTTTTTTCTTCGCCTTTACATTCCTAACATAAATATTTGTGTACTTTACATATGGATATCATGTTTGCTGTGA
>CM059283.1:3868734-3871234 GCA_030347295.1 Setipinna tenuifilis | reverse complement strand
ATGTTGGGCTCCACAGAATACAATGTGGAGTTCTAGAATCTTCCATTGTTGTAGAACACATTGCTTGCATAGAAACTCTAAAACCCTAAACCCTTAAAGGCTAGTCAATCAACTGGTTAACAGCACACAGGGATGTACAGACAGACAAACAGCAGACAGGCAGACAGGCAGACAGACAGACAGGCAGGCAGGCAGGCAGGCAGGCAGGCAGACAGGCAGACAGGCAGACAGACAGACTGATAGACAGACAGGCAGGCAGGCAAGCAGGCAGGCAGGCAGTCAGACAGATGGGCAGACAGACAGTTAGATAGACAGACAGACAGGCAGGCAGACAGACAGACAGACAGACAAGCAGGCAGGCAGACAGACAGGCAGGCAGGCAGACCGGCAGACAGAAAGACAGATAGACAAAGATGGGTGGGACCAGCATATGCCTGTTCTAGCGCATTTCCCTGCATTGAGAGGAATGACTCACTCCTCTCTTAGTCACTCTGCTAGGAGCCAACCCTCTCGGCCGTGTATGCAACAGACAGCCTGACAGACAGACAGAAAGACAGACAGAAAGGCAGACAGACAGAAAGACAGACAGACAGAAAGGCAGTCAGTCAGACAGACAGACAGACAGACAGAGAGATAGACAAACAGAAAGACAGAGACATAGGCAGACAGAAAGACAGAGAGATAGATAGACAGACAAACAGTTGGAAAGACAGACAGTCAGACAGACAGACAGACAGTCAGTCAGACAGACAGCGAGACAGACAGATGATGATTCAGTGGAGCATCGCCACCATCACAGCACCAGCCACTTCTTTAGTCTGCGGACGCCCACTCACATCAGCCCCTCGCCACGGCAACCATCACACAGCAGCCCTCGCCACGGCAACGCTCGTCAATCTGCATTTTAATTGCTTAATGGCTCTCGCACATTTCCATAATGTCGTGCTGTGTCGTCATGGAGAGAGACACTTCCTGGTCGGTCGATTATAGCCCAGGAAAACAGAGAAATTAAAAAAAAAGAGAATGTGTCATATGCACTCGAGACCGTGTCTGTTGGGCACTAATGACCAAATTACTGCACAAACAAAGAGCTTTCACTATTACACTTGAAATGGGCGGTGAGTCGGCTGAAATGATTCAGAACGGAAAGAGTTTCACAATGAAGATGAAACGCCAGTCATAAAACAAGGACATTGTGCAAGTGTACGGTGTAAATATTGGACAGTTATTTATTTTTTTATCTGTCCTTGTATCTGTTTGACCGTGTAAAGACCATCATTAATGTTTGACATGTCATTTCATTCATCCCTGTTCCGTGAAAATTAATCGGAATGGAAACTGCTTCACAGTGAGAGTGAAACACAGACTAGCAGCACTGTAAGAACAGTGTGTAAATATTTGTAGAACATGATGAGAAATGTCAGCCTATTCATCAGAATGGAGACGGTTTCACAGTGAGAATTAAATATGAGCGAATAACGTTGTAGGAACATTGTAGGAACATTGTAGGAACATTGTAAGAACATTGTGTAAATCTTGGTACGGGTTAAAGAACTCTGTGCCTATATGTGCAGTGCATGCTGAGACCATGAGCAATGTCTGTCATGTGGTGAGTCACCATATCTGTCATCCTGAGTTCATCTCCATCACCTGTTGCTCCCTCTCTCCCTCCCTCCTCTCTCCTCTCTCGCTCCTTTCCCTCTCTTCCTCTCCCTCTCTCCCTCTCTCCCTCCCTCCTCTCTCCTCTCTTGCTCCTTTCCCCCTCTTCCTCTCCCTCTCTCCCTCTCTTCCTCCTTGCTCCTCTCTCTCTGCTTTCTCCCTCCTCTACTTCTCTCCCCCTTCTCCTGTCTCCTCTCTCTCCTTTCTCCCTCTTCCTCTCCCTCTCTGTCTCTCTCTCTCTCCCTCTCTCTTCTCTCTAACTCTCTCCTCTCTCTCCTCTCTTATCCCTCGTTCCCCCTCTCTTCTGTTCTCTCCTCTTTTATCCCTGAAGATGTTCCCGTCTGGTGCGCAGGTGACAGTCACCTTGGCCCAGAGTGATCCTGCACTTGTCATTGGTCACCTCTAACCCTCTGTGTGATGACATCATCCCCTGATCCTGCCCCGCCCTCAGGGGTAGTTTGTTCCCTCCTGAGAGACGCATGCGGGCTCTTATCCTGAGGTATTTATACACCTCTGGCAAAGGTAACCATCGCTTCTTAGCCTCCAGATTTAATACTCCTCCAAGCAGCCCAAGGGGGTTCGGGCAGGGACAGCAGGGATCAGGGAGAGCTGGAAGCAGCCAACGCCCAACGAGCCTTGGGTCTGTTCTCTATGGTCCTCTATTTCTGGGCCTGGAAGATCAGCCTGCCAATTACCCGTAATGGTCTTAGCGCAGGCTGGCTGTTGGTGTGGTGGCGGTGGGGTGGCCCGTGCTGGCCTGCGTTACGTAAGGTGTGCTGAACGTGGCCAGAGACCCGTGGCCCTGCCAGGGAACAACACCTGAGGGACAGGGACACGGACA
>CM059283.1:3861234-3863734 GCA_030347295.1 Setipinna tenuifilis | reverse complement strand
TGGGGACAAAAACACATCAGAGGGTGAAGTGAAGAGAGTCGAGAACAAAACGCCTCGCACACACACACACACACACACATTCAAAAGCCCTGACACTTGGGGCCGAGGAGCCTTATCGGTGAGTGCGTGTACAAGACATCTTGCGCACCTCTTACATAACACACACAATCCCTTATTTATATCCAATCAGCCCAGCTTAGCCCCTGGGCCCAGTGTTAATCCACAGGCAGGAGAGACCGAGACTGATAGATAGAGAGAGAGAGAGAGCAAGAGAGAGAGAGCAAGAGAGAGAGAAGATAAATAGAAAGATAAACGCAAAGAGAGAGAGCAAGAGAGCGAGCGTGAGAGAGAGAGAAAGAAAGAGTGAGAGAGAGCAAGAGATAGAGAGACAGACAGAGAGAGAAGATAAGTAGAAAAATAAATGCATAGAGAGAAAGCGAGAGAGAGGGAGGGAGGAAGAGAGAGACAGACAGGCAGTGAGAGAAGATAAATAGAAAGATAAATGCATAGAGAGCGAGCCAGAGAGCGAGCATTAGAGAGAGAGACAGAGCAAGCAAGAGAGGGAGAGGGAGAGAGAGACAGACAGAAGATAAATAGAAAGATAGATGCATAGGCAGAAGAGAGTCAAACATATGTTGACACAGGGGGGGGATAATGGGGGGCTGGGGGTGGGGGGAGGAATGCAGTTGTGCTACTCTGTCGGAGGCCTTTCACTAACACACAGTAGGAGACCCACCTCTGCACGCATCACCCTCAGGCAGCCACTGTGACATCACAATGGCCAAGTAGAACCCTGCCTCCATTAGAGGTTCCATGCCAGGTTCCATGCCAGGGCCATTACATGCAGCATTACAGCCCTGCTGTCACACACTCACTAGCCTGGGCAAGGCCCCACACACAGGCACCAGATCATGCTGTGGTGCCTCCAACCACCACAACAACAACATCAACGAAAAATGGATTTGTATGGAAATGGAGCAATCATTGTTAAACGCTGCATCTTTTTTTTTTTTTTATGGAAGACTTCCATCTCCCAGCATAAGAAGATGAGCAGCAACATGTTTTCTCCCATTCAGCTCAACAGAACTCTTCCCTAGAATATGAAACAACATACAGTTTCACAGGGGTGTGCACAGCTCCTCTGAGATCTGACATTATGACACTATAACATCAAGAATATCACATGTTGAATAAACACAATAACACAAACATATTCAGCTTTGCTGTAGTCCTGGTGTCAATGCCCTTCACCTGGCTGTTTGATGAGTGACAGATAACTAAGAGTAAGACCCAAAGAGTAAGACTCAAAGTGTGAGACTCAAAGTGGACAAAGCTGCTGAGCCCTGGCACGCCATCTATTTATTCTCAGTAGCCTTTCAGGGAAGCCTGTAAGAGCATGGCACCGCCCAACACACACACACACGCACACACACACACACACACACACACACACACACACACACACACAGCCCTCCCCAATGGATGCACACGCACACACACACACACACACACACACACACACACACACACACAGCCCTCCCCAATGCAGGCAGGAGAGCCAGGAGGGGGGTGTATATTTAGTTGTCCCTGAGTAATTAAAGGTAGGGGATTTGTTGTAGTTATATAGCGGTGTCATCTCAGGATCCCGATCTCTCTCTCTCTCTCCTCTCTCTCTCTCTCTCTCTCTCTCTCTCTCTCTCTCTCTCTCTGTCCTTCATGAGGGACATCTTTAGAAGACGTGAGATGACTTAACGAAATAACGAGGCACCTACAGTTCTCTCCCTAGGTGCCTCGTGCTTGGATAATTCTCCCCCTGTGTGTCTGTAGTGTCCCTGCTCTGGGAAACTTACTTAGGCACATGCATCTCCTTGTGTGTATGTGTGTAGTCTGCTTACTCTGTGTTCCTCTACAGCTCTGTTAGCTTATTATGTTCTCCTTTTTGTAAGTCGCTTTGGATAAAAGCGTCTGCTAAGTGTAATGTAATGTAATGTAATGTAACCTGCTACAGAACACTGCATGTACTTTTAGAACTATACAGTCTAAATCCAATTTTTACCATCGTTATATCTCTCTCGACCTCGTTCGTCCTTTATTCACGTAGGAGCACCACCGCTATTCAGACTAAGTGGCCTCAGGCAAAGGATACCGCTAAAAACCTTGGTGTCTTCATTGACAGTGAACTAACCACCCTTCAACAGCCACATGAAACCAATCAGTAAATCTGAGTTTTATCACCTAAAAACATAACTAACGTTTAACGGCCACATGAGAGCAATCACTAAATCTGCATTTTATCTCCTAAAAAACATTGCTAAACTTAGAGGTCTTGTGTCAAAACAAGATGTAGAAAGTCTTGTACATGCCTTTATTTCCAGAACAGTTGATTGCAATGGCCTTTCTCTCTACCTGCTTAATGAATCTTCAGTAGACATGAAATGATTTTTCGGGCCGATTATGCAGAAATTTGGATGTAAAATCTGTTTACAGACAGATGTTACAA
>CM059283.1:3838734-3856234 GCA_030347295.1 Setipinna tenuifilis | reverse complement strand
GCACACACACACACACACACACACACACACACACACACACACACACACACGCACGCATATATTTACGGCTTTTCTGTGTGCTCACACACACAGGAGCACAGGCTGCCTGCAACAAGGAAGAGGGGGAAGAAAAAAAACAAAAAAACAAACACACACACATGCTCACACACACACAAGATGCAGAGAAACAGAACTAGAAATACAGAGACAAAGAAATAAAGAGAAAAAAGTGTGTGTGTGTGTTAGACAAAGAGAGAGAGAGAGAGAGAGAGAGACAGAAGCAGTGGGTGAGAGAGTGAACAGGAGAAAGAGGTAGGTGGAGAGAGAAAAAGAGAGAGACAGACAGAAGGAGAGACAGACAGACAGAAAGAGTGTGTGTGTGTGTGTGTGTGTGTGTGTGTTAGAGAGAGAAAGCGAGAGAAAAGAGGGAGGGAAAATGGTTACTTCCTGCAACCTGAGCTGTGCGGCTGTGCTTGTCTGTTAGTGGAGGCAGTAAACACCAGGCTGTCAGCAGCATCCAGGTGTGTGTGTGTGTGTGTGTGTGTGTGTGCATGTGTGTCTGTGTGTGTGTGTGCCTGTGTATGTGTGTGTGTGTGTGTGTGTGTGTGTGCCTGTGTTTGTGTGCCTGTGTGTGTGTGTGTGTGTGTGTCTCTGAGCTCTTCGATGGGCCTCTATAGATAGGCACAAAGCCCTTATATAACACACGCCAATCCTGTGTCACTCTTACACTTTGCACACACACACACACACACACACACACACACACATGAACCTGTGTCACTCTTACACTTTGCGCTCAGCTTTTCTTCTCTCTCTCGCACCCCTATGACAAAACAAACACGCACACAGGGACAGGGACACACACACACACATGAACACACACATGAACCTGCAAACACATGCACACACACAAGCAAACACCCACACAAACACAAACACACACACACACACACACAACCTCTGTGAGGTTGACCCCTTCCAACTGACTGCAGCAGCCGCAGGTGGTGCAAGTGGCTGAGCAGGTTCTTGTAGTGGAGCAAACACACACACATGCACACACAGCACACAGAAGCAAAGAGGAGGAAACACTCCAGGAAACACAGCACCCCTAGGCCCCCAGCCCCCCCAGCCCCCCCCCACCCCCAGGCCCCCAGCCCCCCCAGCCCCCTCAGGCTGCACAACATGAGACGCATGCAGCCGCCCAGCACAGCACAGCACAGTGCAGCTCAGCCTTAAAGCAGCACAGCGCAAAGCAGCCCAGCCTTAGAGTAGCACAGGAGCAGCACAGCTCAGCACAGCACAGCCTCAAAGCAGCACATTACAGCCCAGCCTTAGAGCAACACAGCCCAGCACAGCCCAGCCTTAGAGCAACACAGCTCAGCTCAGAACAAAACATGAGTGCACGCCGCCTGTAAACATCTCACTTCCTGCCTGCCTGCCTGCAGTTAGAGGTAGAGAGGTAGAGAGGTAGAGAGGAGAGGAAGAGGGGAGAGGAGAGGAGGAGAGGAGGAGAGGAAGAGAAAGAGAGGTAGAGAGGAGAGGAAGAGAGGTAGAGAAAGAGAGGTAGAGAGGAGGAGAGGTAGAGAGGAAGAGATGTAGAGAGAAAGAGAGAGAGGAAGAGAGGTAGAGAGGAAGAGAGGAGGAGAGGAAGAGAGGTAGAAAAAGAGAGGTAGAGAAAGAGAGGTAGAGAGGTAGAGAGGTAGAGAGGAAGAGAAGAAGAGAGAAAGAGAGAGAGGAAGAGGTCTGCGGGCTACAGAAGAAGAAAACATCAGACACGAGGCGCGTGCGACCCCTTTCCTCTCTCGCTCTCTCTCGATTCCTCTTATTCTCTCTCTCCTCTCCCCCCTCTCTCTCTCCATTTCTCATTCTCTATCTCCTCTCGCTTTCTCTTTCTCTTTCCTCTCTCTCTCTCAATTCCTCTTATTCTCTCTCTCCTCTCTCTCCCCCCTCTCTCTCTCCATTTCTCATTCTCTATCTCCTCTCGCTTTCTCTTTCTCTTTCCTCTCTCTCTCTTCATTCCTCTTGTTCTCTCTCTCCTCTCTCCTCCCTCCTCTCTCTCTTATTCCTCGTATTCTCTCTCTCTTTCTCTCCAGGTCTTTGAAGAAAAACACTCTTTCATTCAGCTTTACTACTGAGCTACTACGCCAGGGTCACCATCTGAGAGGGCATTCACACACACACACACACACGCACACACACACACAAACACACACCTTTTTGTCCTCTACTGTAAGTTGCTAAGGAAGTGTAATGTAATGTAATGTAACACCTACACACACACACACACAAACGCACACACACACAGGGGTGAGCTGAGTGCTTTGACACTCTCCTAAAACAGTGTGCGTGTCAGTCCTCTCTGCTGTGATAAAGTGCTGCTGCCCGTTCTCTCTCCTTCTGTCTTCTGTGTCATTGGTCTGTCTGTTTCTGCCCACCACGTAGTCATGCTGCAGTGCCTTTGCAGCGCTTGCAATATCACACACACTCACACACTCCAGCTCAACACACAGCCAAAACACAAACAAACAAACAAACAGAACAAACAAACAAACAGAACAAACTCACACACACACAATCCCTCTTTCTCTTTCTCTCTCTCGCTCTCTTCTCTCTCTTTCTCTCTCCCTCCCTTGATCTCTCTCTTACACACACATACCCCCATACACACACACACACACATCCATTCACATGCAAAGACAAACCGACAATGCAACAGTTTTACCTGAGAAGGCAGAAAAAAGTGAAAAAAGCTGTAACTCTCTTTTACACACACACACACACCCATACATACACACATACATTCATTTACATGCAAAAACAAACCAGCTCCAGTGCAACAGTCTTACCTGAGAAGGAAGGCAGGAGAGAAAGCTGTAACTCTCTCACTCTCTCTCACACACACACACACCCCCACACACACACACATACACCCATTCATACACCCATTCATTCACATAAAAAGACAGACCAGCTCCAGTACAGCAGTCTTACCTGAGAAGGAAGACAGGGTAGAAAAGCTATAACTCTCTCTCTGACACACACACCGCCATACACACACACAACCATTCATATGCAAAGACAAACCAGTCTTACCTGAGACAAAAAGGCAGGAGAGTCAAAGCTGTAACTGCAGGCTGTGGCTGTGACAGACTCAACAACAGTCCATACCCCGCTAACTTCCTGAGTGAGGAGAGCGGGTGGCAGTCCTGGGCACGCCTGGGTGGTGGTGGTGGTGGTGAGGAGGAGGAGGAGGAGGATGAAGAAGAGGAGCGGAGTGGAGGAGAGACGGACGAGCGGGTGATGAAGAGCAACAGGTAGTACAAGTGGCAACAGCAGCAGCAGCAGCAGCAGCAACAGCAACACTCCTCCCAGTCCCCGGTCTCAGCTCCAACTCAAAACTCCCCAAGACTCTCCTGTAGCCTTAAGCCCTGAGCTAAGCTTCCAGCAGCCGCCTGCCTCCCCCGCTGACGTCAAAGCCCCGCATGGTCACATGGCCTCCTGCACAAGCCTGCCTGTGCGGGCCAGCGTTGCCCTGGCAACAGCAACTCGGCTGCCTGGCTGGCTGCATGGCTGCAGAGCTGAGCTGATACAGTGGGTGGGCTGCCTCTTTGGGCTGGCTGCTCACTTTTTTATTATTATTATTATTATTATTTTCATATTTCTGATGAAATAAGTAATCAAAATAAATTAAATAATAGAAGTGCATTAACAAAAAAACAAAAACCTTTGCATCAGTCATTTGTTGTGTGTG
The DNA here is from genome assembly GCA_030347295.1 of Setipinna tenuifilis. Lineage (NCBI taxonomy): Eukaryota > Metazoa > Chordata > Actinopteri > Clupeiformes > Engraulidae > Setipinna > Setipinna tenuifilis. Next base: position 3,852,483 of record CM059283.1, on the reverse strand, counting down.
GCTAGAAGTTCATTTGTGTGCCAGACAAAACAACTGTGCAGGTTTCATTTGGACAGCTATGATTTTGTCATTTTGCAAAACGCCTGCAGGTTTGATGTGCTCTCCAGCGCAGTGCAGCGCAGTGTGAAAATATGCAATTTCACCCATGCAGGCTCACATAATGATGTGCATGATGCGCCTGACTGAGGATGAAAGTTTGTGGCAGAGATCCTTTCCAATCTTTCTCAAGCACGTTGCAGAGTGCAGGAACACTTGACTAACTACCTGCCACCTGTGACCTATAGATACATTTGTTTATTTGGCCTGTTTATTTATTTTTGTAAATATGATGATCCAGTCATTTATTGTGCAGTGAGTAGATAAATTATGTGTCTAACTGCTACTAGCCTTTGCAAGTTATGTTTAAATAGATATATATCTTTTAATTGTATATATTATATTTTTACAAACGTGTTAAATTATTTTTATTTATAATGTGGTGTTTTAGTATTGTACTTCATTTTGGGGGCAAAAGCATCTGCAAAGAGTCATTAACATAAACATAAACGTTGCATAATACAGCAATGTCCCAGCAGATGCATGTTATATTTTAAAAATGTAGCCCATTATTTTTATTTATAATATTTGACATCACTGCACAGTACAGTGCACACGACACAACAGACCCAGCAGATGCGTGTTATATTTAAAAATGTAGCTTGTTATGTTCATTTATAACGTGCCATTTTAGTCCTAAACATGACAAACACATGACGGCACAGTACAGTCCAGTACAGTCCAGTAGAGTAGAGGGATGACACAACAGGCCTGGCCTGGCCAGAGCTGTTTGTTGTTTTGTTTACAATGTGGCGTTTTGGTCCTAAACATGCACAAACAAGCACATTAGTGCACAGTGCAACACAACAGAGTAGAGGGATGACACAACAGAGGCTTGTTATTTTTTGTTTATAACATGTGGCATTGTAGTCCTAAACATGACAAACAAACACATGACTGCACAGTCCAGTACAGTACAGTCCAGTCCAGTCCAGGATGACACAACAGGGGCTTGGGCTGGCCAGAGCTGGCCAGTGTGTCCACAGCAGATGCCACTCACATTGGAGGCCATGCTTTACTTAAAGGGATTAGGCCAATCACAGACCCCCTCCTTAGCAGGTTAACCTGAGAACTGAGGACTGCCTTTTTCTTAATGGCTTACAGGCCCCACCCAAGCCATGTTGTGCTGAGTCACACACACACACACACACACACACACACACACAAACACACACACTTACAGGCCCCACCCAAGCCATGCTGTGCTGAGTCACACACACACACACACACACACACACACACACACACACACACACTTACAGACCCCACCCAAGCCATGTTGTGCTGAGTCAACATGTGTCTGTCTCTCTGTCTCTCTTGAACTCTTGAAAGCAAATCTCTTGCCTTTTAGCAGTGTGAACCATCCTCTTAATGACTCAAGGGTTAAACTTTGGGGTGTTCAAATCCATACACACTGTAAAGTGAAGTGATGTGCAATATGTAAATTAAAGTGTTATTTTGACTACAATTTATTTTGGTCAGGAGCCCCCCTAACCTCATCTATACTGTAACTGTTTAGGTAAAGAAACCCCAAAATAACTTGCATTTTCTAAGTGGCATTTTCTTTGCATGCTAATAAGGTGAGGAGCAGGCTTCAATCAGACAACTTCTACTTCCTGTAAGAGTGCTGGACAAACATCAAGACAATTAAAAGACAAGAAAAGAAGGCCACACTATTCATACACAACATTTATTCACACAAGGATACAAGGATGGTTTACTGTCACATGCATAGACATACTGGGTAGAGTAGGACGTGCAGTGAAATTGGTGACGGTTAGAGTGTGTGTGTGTGTGTGGGGGGGGGGGCCTAGTGCGGCCTGTCTTTACCTGTCTCTTATTTTCCTTTGTGAGGCCTTTCCACAGCCTAAGGGCACAGCAGTAGGCCTACATGAACATTCATTGTTTTCACATAGGCCTAACGTTCTTGAGACGTCATACATCTTTTCCTAACATCAAGAAATATTACACTCCAAAAAGTAACACTACTAAATAAGCAGGAGTAAATACTTAGAAATAAAAACTAAACATTACCACTGAACAATATTAAGTAATATTAAATTTGTCCATTATGGCTCTAACAACAGTAAACATCCTTTCACCATCTTAAACTGTGCACTGCTGTTTCATTGCATAGCGCAAGACACCTGCGGCAGTATAATAATGTGAAGGAATAATGACAACAATAATTGGAATTAATTTTATTTTTTTAAATTATACTATACTTAATGCTGACCCAAAGCGTCTATTTACTAATCCATTCTGAAACATGTCAGTGGGTAAAAGCATTTTAATGCATGTGTAATTGTCATGTAATTGCATGTAGAAAATTGCTTTTGTTAGCTGTTTACTGTCAGTAAAAGCATTTCCTGAATGTCTAATTGCATGTGTGAATGCACATGCAAAATTGTCTTTGTGATGTTAAAATAAAGCATTTTTTATACAGTTATTTGCATGGGTAAATGTGCTTGCTACTTTGTGTGTGTGTGTGTGCGTGTGTGTGTGTGTGAGTGTGTGTGTGTGTGTGTGTGTTAGCTGTCAATGAAAGCATCTCCTTAAATGCTCCTTAAATGTCAAATAGTTTGTGCTACCTGTCCTGCTTATGGCTATGACTGTCCACGTCATAATGCATTCATGTGGCATCCAGCACATTCTATACTACAACAGCCTAGTCTAAGTCTAAGCCCAAGTGTAAGTCTTGGGTCTGTGTTTAGGAAAGTAAATCTATATTGTAATGTGTTGCATCCAGCACATTCTATACTTTAACAGTCTAAGTCTAAGTCTAGGTCTTGGGTCTGTGTTTAAGAAAGTAAATTGTATTGTGAAATTGATATTGATATTGATATTGATATTGATATTGTAATGTGTTGTACACAGCACACTCAATGGTGCAACAGCCTAACTAGTCTAGTCGTTATCCCCATAGGCCCAATACTAAACCCAGAAATGTTGAGTACCCTAACGTTTTATTGCAGAAATATCATCTATAGGCCTATTGAAGGGATTTTGGCTTGGTTGCCCAAAGTTGCACTTTGAGCAATTTGCATAATTAGCATAAATAGGTGATAACGTTGAAATTATTAGGTGAATAGGCAAAAAAAAATAAAATAATAGATATCACCATGAATCTCTCTCAGTTGATTACTCATATCTAGATGAGAAAAAAATGTATTAGATGTTTTTGAAATTTTATGTTTAAATATGCAAATGAGGCCGTAAATCAACAAAAATAGGCTAATTAGCATATACTCTAAACTGAAGCTGAATAGGCAACAAAAAAAAAAGATATCACCATGAAACTGTACCAGTTGATTAGTCATATCTAGCTGAGAAAAAATGTATTGGATGTTTTTTAAATTTGGTGTATAAATATGCAAATGAGGCATAGATAAATAAACCAAATATGCTAATCAGTATGCACTCCGTTTGATAAAGCCAGGGTGGTCAAAAAAGATTTCTAAGGGTAAATATGTGTACTTGGGGGTTGGAATTGGTGAAAACATTTTAAGGAATCTAGTAGACAGCATTATTATTGGTAGTAGACAGTCTTGTCCCATTAAGGCAAAGTCAGACCAAGACAACTGCCGAAAGTCGCCAGAAAAATGAATCGGACAATACAGCTCCACTGTGCCCAACATATGGGAAGTGGAATGTCATCTACATGCCTAATGTATGGAATTTAGCTTGGTGGCTCAAAGTTGCACATTGGGTAATTTGAATAATTAGCATTCATAGGTGATTAAAGTGAGATTATTACAGGTGAATAGGCAGAAAAGTCAAATGAGATATCACCATGAAACTATTAGTTGATCACTCATATTAAGATGAGGAAAAAAATTATTGTGTGTTTTTGTAATTTCATGTTTAAATATATACATGAGACCATAAAGCAACTAAAATATGCTAAATAGCATTCAGGACATTAATTAAATGTTAAAAACCAATGCTGGGCTGAGGCAGGGAATAAAAGACTAATTTCACTGACCTCTCCTAACTCTGAAGCCTGATTTTCTGCTATGGTGTTACACATTTAGCTTTTACTTAGATATAGTTCTGTGTTATTACATAATTAGCTTTTACTTTTCAGTAAAATATTTAGTCCAGACACAACACATTTTTCAGTCACTTGCTACTTGACTCTTCACTTGATCACTTTGATCTCCCATGGTGAATGACTACATCCCTAACATCGACAATTCAGACTCTTGTTACGTGGCCCTGTTTTGATTTATGCACACGACATAGCTTATTTTAGGCAGTTAGGAAGAAATTCGGAAGACTCACGCGTTTTTCATTTCGAGGAGGGAAGGTAGTTTTATGACTTAAGTTTAGGTTTTTATAATAGGGCTCTTTTTTTCTTATATTTCATTGGGTTTGTAACAGTGACTATGGACAGCAAAACAGTAAACTGCTTCTTTGCACCATGTAATGGCAAAGGTCAATGTGAAATTTTTAAAAGGTCAGGCATTACAGTTTTTACCAATCATTTTCACGCGTGTCTCAATACCATGTCTACATTTTCACAACTCTTAACACATTTGCATGAACCAAAGTCTATGGGAGACAAACTATGTTTTCTTTCGCATTGCTTTCACACAATTGCGTTCAATCACCACTTCAACCAAAATACATAAATACTTCTCTCAGTTAATGTTTACCACCAACAAAATTATGTACAACTGCAGCTAAATTTGCAGACATTTGGATACTCTTATCAAAACAGTTAACTCTAGGATCAAAACCTAAAAGCAATACAATACAGTGTAACAAAGCACAGCATTTTGCCACACAAAAAAGGAATAATGTGCTTGAGGCATCTTTTAGCCAAATAATTATTGATATTTAGCACTTTTACACTTACGTGTGTATTTCTTCATAATATTTTTAAAATTTGTATAGCTTGTTACGTAACAGGTAAACAAAGAGGTTACATTTGCATGTTTATGGGCAAAACATTGTGATGTAGAAAGTTGTTATTGGAGTTGCTGTGTATTCCATTACCAGTATGTACTGTAGGCTTTATCATGGTTTATCCAAAATGCAGCAGCACCATGGATCAGCATTACAGTAGGTAGGGCCAAAAACGTCTATGGATGACTATATTTACATAGCCTGGCTGTCGCACCAAGCTTGTAGACAGAGCTTGGTCTGGCAAGTCTCCCTCAATGTAGCATCACAGGCAGTATGGGCGGGCCCAGGCTAATATTTACATGCATTTACATGTACAACACATATTACGTACATGTACATTCTTTTGCAGTGAAACATACTCTAATTGATGCAGGTAATGGGCGTTCACCTTTCCTGCAGTGGAACACAATGTGGTTATGTGTAAGCACAGGGTGAAGGCATCACATGTTACAGTTCATCCTGGTGTGTTTCTGGAGTGATGTGTTTTCTGTTTGTATGATTGTGCATATTGATTGACACAATTTATCTTCAGTTCTGAAATGTGTACTGCAGTTAGAATCCAGAAAAAACTGCGAACTATAGAAAATCCACTGAAAAACACCTTGTGATTCGCATCAACATTTTCTAATACACATGGTACTTTACACAAAATACTGTAATTCATTTGTAAACTGTATAGGTATAGCCTATACTCTTAATTTATCTATTATCAAAGGTGCATGAATACATACAAATGTCACTTAGATTGTTTGATAAAGTGTGTATTTACAATACATATCAGTAACGTGCCATACTATCAGACAGAGGCTAGATTTTAAGTGATTTGTTTCAAGTTGTTTGCATTTTTTAGGTTATTGTACATTGACTGGCATTGTAGACTTACTGACCGATAGCGTGTGTTATAGTTAGGTTGCTGTAGCGCATTTTGCAGCAAATGTTAATTGATGTGCTCAAACGCATGTTGGTACAGCACACTGTGTTAAGAGTTTTGCAAAAGTGGACATTGCCCTGCAAAACGCATGAAAATGATTGGTAAAAACTGTAACACAATTATCTCTCGAAGCAAAGAGAATGGAGATGACCTGCACACAATCTTAGCGTCCCATGTTGCCTCTGAGGGGGAAAGTGTTTCCATTCATGCACATAAATCCTGCTATTGCAATTACACTTCCAGATCGAGGCACAATCATGTGAAGAAAAGAAAGGGTTCCGTGTCAATTGATCCTGGTCATAGGCCACTCAAATCACAGACACAAAAATTTGAATTTGAATTTAAAAGACACTGTCTGTTGTGTGCAAATGAATGCATCTTGTACCCCGAAGTAGTCATCTTTACCGTAAGTAAAAATTATTTTGACTCAGGCTTTCTCAATTAATATGATTTTGGGTGTATGCAAATGAGTGCATATTTGGTGGCTCATGGCCTCATTTGCATAGGCCTATATGAACATTAATTTACAAAACATGCAATCTACTAGATTCCTTAAAATGTTTTCACCAAATCAGACCCCCAAGTACACATATTTACCCTTAGAAAACTTTTTTGACCCTGGCTTTATCTAATGGATTTAGTTTAGAGTATACGCTAATTTGCATATTTTTGTTGATTTATGGACTCATTTGCATATTTAAACATAAAATTTCAAAAACATCCAATACATTTTTTTCTCATCTAGATATGAGTAATCAACTGAGAGAGATTCATGGTGATATCTTTTTTTTTTTTTTTTTTGCCTATTCACCTTTAATAATTTCAACTTTATCGCCTATTTATGCTAATTATGCAAATTGCTCAAAGTGCAACTTTGGGCAACCAAGCTAAATTCTATCCATTTGACCTATAGATGATATTTCTGCAATAAAACTTTAGGGTACTCAACATTTCTGGGTTCATGAAATTACGACTAGACTAAACGGACGGTTCACACAGCAGGCGAATTTCGCCTGGCGAAATTTCGCCTGGGGGCGTGGTCGGTGAAATTGCATACGTCACGTAAAAGTACCAAGTGCATAGCCGGCTCGCTAGCAAGCTGAGTAGCCTGTCAGCTAGCTCAACAGTTTGAGTGTTCAAAATATATGCAGTGGTGTTCTTGCCGGACTATGTTGTATAACCTATACGGTGATTAGTTACCTCTACTAAAAACATAATTCATCTGTGTTCATGGTTACTACAAGGTCATCCTATATCATTTTAACCATCCAGTGTTTCCCTGACGTTAGCCCTCTTCAAAATACAGTAAATGGATTGGAGACGTAGCTATTTAGCTACTTAGCTAGCGGCTATCTAGCTAAAAAAAAAACGAATGCTTAGATGGCAATCTACGGTCGTCTATTTGCCTCGATTATATTCACATCACATCTAAACAACAATCCGTGCTGATGAACACACTTTTGGTCAACAAGAAACCTTTTAATCATGTAAATGTTTTTACGCTACTGACTCCACTGGTGGCCGCCATGTTGGTCAGACTTTTTTTGATACTCCCGCCTCTACACAAGACGTCACGTACAATACACATCACACGCTGAATTGATTGGTGCTTGTGTGGTCTAATTTGCATGAAGTTCAGGTTTCGCCAACTGTATTTCGCCTCCCTCGGCGAATTCGCCTGCCTTCGCCCTGGGAAGGCGAAATTTCGCCTCCATTCAAAGTCAATGAGAGCGAAGCGAAATTCGCTGTAGTGTGAACCGGCCGTTAGTCTTACATCTGCGTTTAAAGAGAGTGTGAAACACCCCTTCATAATTTGGGGATACTACCTTTTATGGGGAGCATTAAGTACATTATTATATAGGTACCCCCCAACCCTGTTAGTTTAGTCTCTTTATGGGGTACTGGGTCTTGATCAGGGGGTACCGTACCCCCCCCCCCCCCCCCCCGCCAGCACTCCCTGTAATTCTAACTATGCTTTTAAATATCTGATTGTATTGGTGAATGCCAATGTAAAGGTGCCTTGTCTGTCCTTATTGTGCAAGTTATACCTTATAAGTGTGAATTATCATCCAGCCCATAGTCTCACTGTATGTCTGTGTGTAAGGACGGTCAGCGTTGTCTTGACTGCTGAGTTTTGTCGAGCTGGCGTTTTGTTACGCTGTCATCGTCCCCTGGTCCCTGGCCGTGAGGCGGGGTGACATAAGAGCCCGTAGTAACGGCTCGGGTTGCGAGACATGTGTCACCCCTCCCGGCACCCCCCACACACACACACACACACACACACACCCCGCTCTCGCGGCTGCCAGCTGCTGCCCTGGAGACACCTTCTGTTCTGGAGCTCTGAGTCGGAGTCGGAGTCTCCCCTTCGCAGCCTCACACACCAGCCTGTACTTCCCAAACACCCCCCCACACACACACACACACACACACACACACCTCCCATCACACACACACCAGCCTGTACTTCCCAAACACCCACACACACACACACACACACACACCTCTCATCACACACACACCAGCCTGTACTTCCCAAACACCCACACACACACACACACACACACACACACACACCTCTCATCACACACACACCATACCTTCCATCACACAGACACACCAGCCTGTACTTCCCAAACACCCACACACACACACACCTCCCATCACACACACAGGTCTTCCCCCCCTTCTTTCCCCTCCGCCCCCCCCCCATGCCTGATCACACACACACACACACACACACACCCCTCGCATCACACAGACACACCTCTCATCACACACACACCATACCTTCCATAACACACACACACCAGCCTGTACACCCCCCCCCCTTCTTTCCCCTCCACCTGCCCCCCCATGCCTGACACACCCCTCCTATCACACATACACACATCTTCTATCACACACACATGCCATCCCTACCATCAAACACACAGCTCCCATCACACACACACCATACCTTCCATCACACACATCACACACCCCCCTCCAAGCACACACACCACCTTCCATCACACACACCCCCCTCCAAGGCACACACACACACACACCTCCCATCACACACACACACCACCCCTCCCATCACACACACACCTCCCATCACACACATACCCCCCTATCTCACACACACACCTTCCATTGCAGCGCACCCCTCCCATCACACACATCCCTCCCATCACACACACCCCTCCCATCACACACACACACACACACACACACACACACACACCTTCCATTGCAGCGCACCCCTCCCATCACACCACACAGATTTCTCCCCCACCCATCATTGAAAAAAAAATGCACACACACACACACACACACACACACACACATACGCTATCGCATCTACACCCTCTCCACGAGCACGCAACATCATGCCGCCATTAACACAGCCGTTTCATTTCCTCTCTCACACACACACTTACACACAATATCTCTCTCTGTCTCTCTTACACAATCACACACACACTAACACACACACACACACACACTATGTCTCTTACACACAATCACACAAACACTAACACACACACACACACTGTCTGTCTCTCTCACACACAAAGTCAAACACACTAACAAACACACTCACACACACACACACACTCTCTCTCTGAAGAGGAGCAGGCCTGCTGCCACTCATCAGCCCAGAGGAGGCCCCTCTAATCTTACACACACACACACACACACACACACACACACACACACACACACACCTCAACATGGGTGCTATCATTAGCCACCCACGGCTTTAGCGACGCTAATTAGCACCGTGCTGGAGGCTGTGCAGCAGTGTGTGTGTGTGTGTGTGTGTGTGTGTGTGTGTGTGTGTGTGTGTGTGTGTGTGTGTGTGTGTTTGGAGCTGGGACAGCTAATAGGGCTCTTGCTGGCTCTTGCCGCCCGCTTATGTGTTACCTAACTGCTAATAGGCCAAGCCACTGCTGCTCCGGTGTGTGTGTGTGTGTGTGTGTGTGGAGGGCTACTGGGGGCTATTTCAGGGCAACTCAGCCACAGCGGGTCTTTTCCGTAGCATCCCTGGACCAGCAGAGCACTCACGCTGCGCTCAGACTTGAAGCTCAAGAGTGGTTTCGCCAACACACACGTGTGGTGTGAGCAGCCTGTTTTAATGCCTACCTTACTGGCTTCATGCTAACCTCTACCATTCAATAAAGGGATTCTAGAATTCCATAAAACATTCCATAAAAGGATTCTAGAATTCCATATTATATTCTATGGAGCCCAACATTCTTTAGAGCCTTCATCCTCTCAACTATTACACCGGTGTGAAAATACAGCCTTAGAGCAGTGTTTCCCAAAGTGTGGTCCACGGGGGAGCATGTTTTTTTTTTAAGGGGAGGAGGGAGTGGTCCTCGGTCTGAAAAACTTTGAAACCACTGCCTTAGAGGCTAAAAGCTGAAAAATCGTGACGATCCAGCAGCACTGTGTGTGTCGGAAGGCACTCAGTGTGAGTCAAACACACCTCTCATCACACACACTCACTGAGTCAAACACACCTCTCATCACACACACACCTCTCATCACAAACACACCTCTCATCACACACACACCTCTCATCACACACACACCTCTCATCACACACACACCTCTCATCACACACACACCTCTCATCACACACACACCTCTCATCACAAACACACCTCTCATCACACACACTCACTGAGTCAAACACACCTCTCATCACAAACACCCCTCTCATCACACACACACCTCTCATCACAAACACACCTCTCATCACACACACACCTCTCATCACAAACACACCTCTCATCACAAACACACCTCTCATCACACACACACCTCTCATCACACACACACCTCTCATCACAAACACACTTCTCATCACACACACACCTCTCATCACACACACTCACTGAGTCAAACACACCTCTCATCACAAACACACTTCTCATCACAAACACACCTCTCATCACAAACACACCTCTCATCACAAACACACCTCTCATCACACACACTCACTGAGTCAAACACACCTCTCATCACACACACACCTCTCATCACAAACACACCTCTCATCACACACACACCTCTCATCACAAACACACCTCTCATCACACACACACCTCTCATCACACACACACCTCTCATCACACACACACCTCTCATCACACACACTCACTGAGTCAAACACACCTCTCATCACACACACTCACTGAGTCAAACACACCTCTCATCACACACACACCTCTCATCACACACACACCTCTCATCACTGCTGACCTCATCACTATTTATTTGGATTGCTCAGGAGGGGGTATGTGGTGCTAGCCTGCCTTATTAAAACAGGAACAATGTGATTCCACCTAACCAGCAGGCCCATGCTAGCCACAAAATACACACTTCAGCACTTTGGAGTGTAGTGTAGTGTACTGTAGTGTAAACTGTATCTAAATGTGCTTCATAAATAAATTTGACTGACTTACGTACGTACGTACATGCATGCATGTCTAATTAGAAATGCAGCGACAAGCATGCTAGGTAGCTAATGCAAGCAACACAACAATAAAATAAATAAGAAAAAATAAAATACACATGCATTTTTCACCAGACATCTAGTTAGCCAGAATTATGTTTCATTAACAGCAACAAAATATTTGCATTTGTAACTAGACATCTAGCGAGGCAGAAAGTATGCTTTAATAGTTTATTATGTGTGTAGTCATGTGGAAAAAGTCTGCTGACTTGCAGTGAATCATTTGTGGCCTCCTGGAGGAATGTGGCCGGGCTTCTGACACGGTGCTGGCATAATATTTACATGCATAGCTCACAGCCTGGGGTCATCGCAGTAGCCTCTACTAGGGCTAGCACTGGGACAACACAGAGATCTAGACAAGCCAAAGCCTCCCTGGGTGTGTGTGTGTGTGTGTGTGTGTGTGTGTGGTGCGTGTGAGTCTGTGAGAACAGCTTGAAGTTGACCTGTAGGGAATGCGTCATTGACAGAAGACTCTGTACAGCTTACTGGATTAAGTCCTATGATCTGAGTGTGAATGTCCAGTGCGTGTGTGTGTGTGTGTGTGTGTGTGTGTGTGTGTTCAGGCAGGTGGAGCTATTCAGATCCAGAACATTCAGGCCAGTACAACAGGACTGAGCCAGCTATGCCAAAGCTGTAGGCTGCACAGCCATGTGTGCAAGTGTGTGTGTGTGTTTGTGTATGTGTGTGTACAAGTGTGTGTGTACGTGCATATGTGTATGTGTGTGTTTGTCTGTATGCACAGCCAGCTCCATATGCAAATGTAATTATGCATATGAGTATATATGCTGGTTTTGTGTACACATACACAAAGGTGTGCGCATGCATGTGTTTGAGTGTCTGTGCAAACCTGTGTGAGTGTGTTTGTGTATTTGTTGTGTGTGTGTGTGTGTGTGTGTGTGTGTGTGTGTGTGTGTGTGTGTGTGTGTGTATGCCTCGTCACCTTCTTGCTGCTGAGTAAGCTCCTGCTGACAGCTCTGTCCACAGTTGTTCAACATGGCAGCCCTTCATTAGGGACTGTCTCTGCACCTGAATACATGCTTTACTATGCTGCATATCCTCATAAGCCAAGGCATTAATCACACACACTTTACTATGCTGCATGTCCATATAAACCACCAGATTAGACACACACTTACACTTTACTATGCTGTATGTCCTCATAACCCATGACATTAAACACACACTTACACTTTACTGTGCTTTCCATCCTACTGTCTTCATAAACCAACACATTAATCAAACACTTACACTTTACTGTGCTTGCATGTCCTCATAACCCATGACATTAAACACACTATCACTATGCTGCCCACCCCACTGTCCTCATAAGCCAACATGCTAAACACACACTTACACTATACTGCCCACGCCACTGTCCTAATAAAGCAACATCACTTGAGGTTTTCTTTTTTGCTACTTGCTGATGTGGCATATTGTTTATGTTATTTTACCAATTTAAGATATTACATCTGATCTAATTTTGTTTATTTACTTTTGTTTCTTTACTTTTTACCTTTAACTACATTACATTATTCCCTCGTTTAAATTATTCTGTGCATGTTTGATTATTGTTTAGTTTTTGTTTAATTTTTCTTTGATATTCTTGTCAGGTTTTACAGCCTGTGAACTTAACAGATGCCAACCAAGACCTACACATGGTCCTGTATCTGCCGGCATGGGCATTCTGTCTGGGAAGCTGTCTATTTTCCTCCAGTGTGCAGCTTTTGAAAAATGTAAAACATCCTGCAGGACTTACAAAGCTAGCTGTCAATAACAAGAGGGAAAGCACTGAGAAACACTGGTCATACAACATCTACCGACAGAGATGAACATATTTCAGTCAGAATCTAAATACTAGCTGAAATATTTATGGTTGGGATAACATCAATCAACGTGCTGTTGCAGCAGAAAAGCTTTACACTAAACTGCTATGCTTAACCGTTTGAGGAGTATGGTCACACGTGTGGTTTTTATAAAAAAGGAATATCAAGTTCCCACTATGATGTAACAAACACTCTGAGGGATTTCTAACATGAAGTTCTGTGATAGCTAAAGAATGTTCATGTAGAATTCTAGAAGAACAGGGAAAAATAATTCACTCCTCCAAGGCTTAAAGATGTCATTTTGTCCAGAGTGCTGCCTTAAAGCTGGATCAGGCAGCTGTTGCCTCTCAGCTTATGGGAGCTGAGGGTTTCCAGTGTTGTGGTGATGTGCATCTCTGTCAGGCTCCAGAGATGACTAGTGCTGCCTGAACTGGCATGATGTCATATCATAATCATTGTTCTGGACAAGTGTGTAGGCCTAT
>CM059283.1:3818734-3828734 GCA_030347295.1 Setipinna tenuifilis | reverse complement strand
AAGGTGTGTGTCTTCCCCGGCATCAGCGACTCCGAGAAGAAGCTCTACATCCCCGGGGGAGGCATCACCAGAGCGCTCTACAACGACTGGTATGATCACACACACACACACACACACACACACATTTACATCCCCGGAGGAGGCATCACCAGAGCGCTCTACAACGACTGGTACCATCACACTACACACACACACACACACACACACACAGTAGAATAGAATGCCTTTTATTGTCACTATACACATGTACAATGTACATTACACGCCTGTACAATGAGATTGAAAATGCAACGGACAGATTAAGCTACTGGTTATTTCAGCTACTGGTAGTTGGAAATTATTGCCCTAAATAATCTGTATCAGAATGTAAGAGAATAAAGTAAAAACACTCAGCAGTTGTTTTTACTTTGCCCAAGTAGTCAATCTCTTAAATTAAAAACAACTGTTCTTACACCCAGCACCCAGTTTTAAACTGTAAAAAGTGTTAAGGGTGCTTTCCCTTTTTTAGAAATGAGTGTTATCTATATGATGGTGCAGTTTGATGATGACGATATGATATTGGGTACAATTTGACTCTCACAGTAGGTTTCCATCATGACAAATCAGCTTTTGTCTATTTGGTGGCGACTCCCTTTAAATTTACCCCCATTCATTCGACAAGTGCCATCACAAGCGGCGAGGTATGAACTCTAGTATGCCAAATTGGAGGTCAGTTCGGAGCACTTTTTTTCCCCTCTCATTCGAAATATGAATATATATATAGCACTAGTGTATTGGAACTGTACCGCATGTATTTATGCCTGTGTTTGTGTTCATGGGTATAATAAAATGTCTTCCATAGAAAGCTGTCGCTGCTAATCATGATCGGTGCAGTGATTGTGAGTATGTAATATGACCTCTGTGCTTGTGTCTGTGTGTTCAGCTGCAATGAGGACGTCCCTATGGCAGTGCTGTTGACCTTCTGCTCCGAGGGAGACAATATCCCAGATGCCTACGCCCTGGCAAACTACCTTAACGACTGGCTTCACCTGATCAGCACACCTGTAAGTTGCGCTCATCTGGACACGTTCAGCTGGTCTCGTTTGCAAAAATAGACAAACGCCAGCAAAAACTTATTTTGATTATGATAACTGTATGGTAGACTGAAGCCCTTCTGAAGATTAGATAGGTCATTATGTAGGTCAGTTTTCAGTTTGTATCAAACAACTGTCAGCACACACATGGAAGTCAAGAGTGTTATTGTGCAGTTAGTGCATGACCCTTAAATATTGGGATGCAGGACTTGTAGCTGTGGGTTGCTAGGTTACATAAGTAAAGGATGGCTTGAGTTGCTAGGTAACACAAACTAAGGATGGTTTGGGTTGCTAGGTTACACGAGGATGGTTTGGGTTGCTAGGTTACACAACTAAAGGATTGTTTGGGTTCCTAGGTAACATGAGTAAAGGATGACTTGGGTTGCTAGGTAACATGAGTAAAGGATGACTTGGGTTGCTAGGTAACATGAGTAAAGGATGACTTGGGTTGCTAGGTAACAAGTAAAGAATGGCTTGTCTCTTCCAGGCTGAGAGCTCACCGCAGTGGAATGTTCCCGCCTCCTGGAAGCTGCTGTTTGGCAGCGGAATCCCACCTGCAATATTCTAGAACCCAGCTGTAGGAAAAACAAAAAGGACAAAAAAACAAAACAAACAAAACTGACTTTTCTCTGCCCATCTGCTATTAGACTTTTCTGTACCCGACATGTAAAAACACAGATAGGCCCACCACTCCCCTGTATGTTTCGGTCCCTTTGACAGCGGTTACTCTAAAGAGATGTACTCCAACACGTTTACACATGACATTCACCACGACTCTCCCCTCATTAACGGAGGCCCCAAGAGCCCCAGAAGCAATGCCTCTCTGTTCCCTGTTCCGCTGTGTTATGTTCTGCTGTGCCGGGCCTGTGATTATTCTGGGAACCCGATCGGATCTGTCCCCTGAGCGTTTGTTTCCTTCTGCTGTTCTGGACGGCTGCCTGCACTAATGTGCTGCCTGAAAGCGTGCTGGCCCCATGCCCCCGCTCCTTCCCAGCAGAGGCTGCTCCTGCTGCAACTCGACACCCCCCCTGCACCCCCACCCCCATCACCACCCCTTCTGCCCCCGCCACCCCCATCACCTGTCGGAGCAAGCTTCCTGTTTGAGGCCGGGTGGAAACAAATCAGGGTTGTGAATTCTCGCGTGAGGCTGGGGGGTAGGGGGGGTACTGCATTGTCGCTGTGCGGAGTGCGGACTGCCAGGAAGGCACCATAACTCCATACTATAAAAAGACCGCATGCTGGAGAGAGATTGTACTGTGTGTAGGTGCTTTGTCAGTCAAGGGTGTGTGTGTGTGTGAGTGTGTGTGTAAAAGAGAGTGTGTGTGTGTGTGAGAGAGAGAGTGTATGAGAGAGTGTGTGTGTGTGTGAGAGAGTGTATGAGAGTGTGTGTGTGTAAGAGTGTGTGAGAGAGAATAACGCTCCACAACGGTTAGAAACTAAAGGATGCCAGTTTTATTAGCAGGTTACAGTCTCCAATAATGAAATGTAAGACTTCATTCATGTTCTCATTCATTAGGGCAACTGGTCATTAGCACAGTGTGATGTTTCTTTAACCAAATAATAATGTTTCCCATCATTTTGTACAATTCAAAATAGTTTTGTGGTTTTTTTTTTCTCTTTTTTAACTTTACATCTTCAAACGTACACTATGTACACAACAGAAAGCATTCCTGACACAAGAGGGGGGAAGGTAACGTCCCAGAAAACGGGGGATGACTTTACAGACCCCCCCTGACATAAGAAATTTCAAGTCATTTCATATAAAAAATAGAACATTTGATCTTGCCTTTGAAAAAGGAGGTCTAAAAAATACAAATACATATGTATATATATATATATTTATATATCAAAAGCATTATAAGCTGTCAATACATTGGCCTAGTCCAGCTTTCCTTGTCGTTTTTCTCTCCGAAAGTAACAAATAAGAGCAGTTTAGAGGAAAAACAAAACTGAAAGACTTTTTTTTTTTTTTTAAATGTAAAAACAACCCAAAGCAGTCGAACCATGATGTTGCTGGTGTGTTCATATATTCCGGCCCCCTCTGCTGCCACTCATCTCTGCTGTAAACAGTTTATTGGCTGTCGGGAGGCATGTGGGCGGGCTCTGAGGTGCTGGGGGGAGGAGGAGGAGGAGGAGGAGGAAGATGAGCACTGTCGATCCCTTCGCGGATGATGCTCCAGAGTCAGGCATCACTGGTTCTTGCCCTGTCGGACAGAAACACACACATGAAGTACACACACAAAAACACACACATATAGTACATGCACACAACTGTAAATGTACAGTAAACCCAGAGAAACACACATAAAGTACACACACACAGCTCTGAATGTAAACCACTGCCCAATGCATTAACCACACAGTGATGCAGGAACAGGCTAGGGGGTCCAGGGGGAGTTAGTCACAGAACGTTGGATGCTGCGACTGTGTAGATGTTGTTATGGCAACACTGTATTTGGATGGTACACCCACAGACGTTGCAGATGGTGTGTGTGTGTGTGTGTGTGTGTGTTCCAATTTATTGTTTACGTACTTAAATTTAATGGTCCCTTAACCTGAGACACAGTTTCTACATATGGTTTATTAATAGCGTCAGTGAGATGAACGTGTTTAACTTCAAATAATAAAGTCTTTGGGTATTAAAAAAAAAAAAGAACTAAAAAATAAACGCACTCAACTAATATTTTTTAACATTTTATTAAACCAATAGCATGTCCAAGACGGCCATGTTTTGCCTTTTGACGTTTGCGTTTATTTTTTCCTTGATTCAGTTATAAATAGTGTCATCAGTGTCTGTGAACAGTCTGTAGGGCCATCCAAATGAAGTGTGACCCATTTTAACTGCATGTGTTAGGTGTGTATGTCTGTCCTCAACTCCACCCTACACCATACGAAGGGCCTCAGCTGCTAAACCAGAAACACTCAGCTTGTCCTGCAAACAAGAGTGACCCACACATGCAGGTAAGAGTGGACAGGAGCTAAGCAGTCCTGCACGGTGCACCCACACACTCACGGATGCGTTATGATGTTTCTATCCAAGTCCTAACTCCTGCATGACACACACACACACACACACGTAATGATGTCTCAATCCAAATCCTCCCTTTTTGGAAGAATCTCTTCACACAGTTATGCTGAGGCAAACCCTCTTTCAAGTTAGTGCAAACAATCTGGCAGAGAGCCCTTTTTTTATCCACATTTCTGGTAAAACACGCAGCATGACAACACACGCGCGCACACACACACACTTTTCTGGGGGAACTCCACCCTGAGCACAGGCTGATATGACTAATGGCATGCAGACAGACACGCACGCACGCACAGACACACACGCACAGATATCTTCCTCCCTCTTCTCTGGTAGGCCACACCAGGACACAGGGCACATGACCCAACACAGCTGAGAGCAGGCAGCTCAACTGATGTGAACAGCTACAGCCTACAGGTATGACTCAACCCTTTCACCCAAGTCTCAGCCACCTCAACAGGGGCAGTGAGAGGGAGGGTAAGGTCAACATGATTCTGAAGGCCCAGCATGGACAGGGGGCCTTTGAGAACACTTAACATGAAGATCAAAGAGGGGGCCAAAATATGCATTCAAGTCACTTTAACAAATTCCAAATTTCCAAAATTTTGTAGTTGCACCCCGGTACCCCGTCGCCAAAATAGCCGTCTGTGTTTGTGTGACTGACTGACTGACTCTGGACTGAGGGCCAAAAAGGGGGCGCAGGGACAATGCGACATACACCAGCACACCACAGCCCTCCATCCCTGTGACAGAGCATCTCTATAGAGGGCCCTTTGAGGCAGTGTGTGATGGAGTGACAGTCACTAGGGGGGTGTGTGTCTGGCTCTTTGGCGTTGCGGTCAAAGCACGTTTGGTACCCGCAGTGGTCAATCTCACTCCACTGTATGACTATAAACACTGTAGCAGAGGGAGCTCAGCTCTGGCTGGCTGTCTTGTCGAGATAAGGAGGCGGAGCAGAGCTCTAGACAGCTCCGGCCCAATTTAAACTCTGCTTAGAGGTTCCCCTATGATGTCACTTTTGGTTGCCCCACCTTGCCCTTTTGATACACCTTGTAGCGTGTGTGTGTGTGTGTGTGTGTGTGTGTGTGTGTGTGTGTGTAAGTTGCCGTCTTTGTGTGAGGAACCTGTCTGGTTGCCCTATAATGATGTCACTTGCCCCTTCACCCTTGACACACCTTGTAGACTGGAAAGAGCAAACACATCAAAATCACACCAAACCAAACAAAAGCACACCACACCACACCACGCCACACCACACCCCCTCATCCCTCTGGCAGACCATCTTTACACTCCCATAACTCCAGCAGGAAGAGTTTTAGGACGAACAGTAGGACAGAAAACACACACCATGCTGCCACCTAGGGGTGCAATGATTTAGGAACAACTTTGGAAAATAATAAATTAATAAAACAAAAACACTTGTTTGGTCTAACACCTGTTCTAAGAGTAAAAACCCATTTTTGCCAAAACTGTCATTTTGCCTCAACCATACACGTGTTCACACTCAACCAACGTGCTCTTATGAGTTGAGATGAGGCTAAAAAAGTTACGAAGTAGTAACGTGGACGGAAAGAAAGGCAGACAAAGGCAGAAGAGTCCTGAAACAATCCCGCTGGTTTGCATGGATGATTTGCGCCACCACGCTGCTAGGCAACATGGACCCACAATGCTGTGCGGCAAGCTAGACTAACAAGCTAGACTAGCAACAAGTCCAGGTACGCTGATCTGGCGAATGTGCCTCTGCAAAGCGGGGAGAATAGAAATGTACAGAGGCTGTGAGGATGAAGAGGAATTCAAAGGAGCTTAAGACAATAAATGTACCAAAATTATATCAGGTAGAAAACGAAATCCGAATTTCTTGGATCATTACACCCCTACAGCCAACACAAAGTACATCAGCCAACAGGCCCAGAAAGACACACACACCGACACACACACACAGAAGCAAAACATGGTGCCCAACAAAGGCTAAACACACACACACACACAAACAAACCACACACACACGCCAGCATCCCTGCGCTCACGTACAGCTGTGGGAGGCCCGGGCGAAGCCCAGGGCCGAAGGCTCCTCCTAAAATAATCGTCGAAGAGGCAGACACTGACAAACGGCGCTCCCTTCCCCTGCCCCCACCTCCTCCTCCACCTCCACCTCCCGCTGTCATGTACAGCAAATGCAGGCCAGACTGTGAGGAGGAACAACAATGGCACAGAGGTTTGCAAGAGTGTGTCTGTGTGTGTGTGTGTGTGTCTGTGTGTGTGTGTGTGTGTGTGTTGGGTTAAATGCCTCCCGCTGTCATGTACAGCAAATGCAGGCCAGACTGTCGGGGGGAACAACAATGGCACACAGGTTTGCAAGAGTGTGTGTGTGTCTGTGTGTGTCTGTCTGTGTGTGTGTGTTTAACCCATCACACACAGACACACACACACATACACACACAGATGTTAAATGTGTGTGTACAGCGCTGTGTGCTGTATGATCCCAATGACAAATAGGAATGGGAGAGAGGTTTGCAAGAGAGCCAGAGGGCCGTTCACAAGAACAGCAAGAAGAAAAGGCAAAAAAAAGAGGTTTTGCAAAAGAGCCAGAGGCTTAGGAAACGACAACAACAAAGGCGGAAAAGATACTGGCGAAAAAAGGGAACCTTGCCCTAGAAAACTAATATCCTTTCTTTTTTGTAGTACACAATGAATGCTGTCCAAAAATGTGCAATCTCACAACTGACCCAGGAGTTATACTTCATGATCTGATGATACAAAATTAAAAATTAAAAATCTTAACTGAAAGTAAAAGTGTGGTGTGGTTCTTCCCTGTCAAAGGAAGAGAAATGTTGAAGATTTACAGGAAACATAACTTTAAAGCCACAATGAAAAAGGAGGTATTTCCCCATGTGTTACTGTTTATATTATAATTTCATTTTCTCATTCTTGTTTCTTTTTCACATCTCACATCATTTGTTCACTAGATAGGAAAGAGAGAACAAATGCCTGAAAATTAAATTTAAAAAGAAAGCAAAACATGGGAAACACCTTCTTATTGACTGTGCCTTTCAGAATGAGAGGAAAGTAAGTCTGTTGGGGAGTGAAATGACTGTGAGTAAACTGCTGTGGCGGGGACGGGGACAGGTGGTTGTCCCCACACATAAGGGGGTCAGCAGAGGTGTCAATCCCGGGTTCAGAAAGTAAAAATCCTGCCACGTTTCCCTTCTAACACAGGTGACTTCACTAGATAGCTGATATGCCTATCCTGAGTGCTCATTGCGATCAGCTGATTCAAAATGGTTGGATCAAATTTGTGTTTTTATTTGGATTTTTATTTGGACTTTCTGAACCCGGGATTGACACCTCTGGGGGGGGGGGTCATGGGCTAGCGGTTACGTAGTCGGACTTGCTGGGTCACAGGTTCAATTCCCCAAACCGACAGGTGGGTGGGTGTGGCCAGGTGACTGACCAGCACTCTCCTCCATCCTTCCCCATGACTGAGGTGCCCTGAGCATGGTACTGTTGTCATGGCTGCCCCCTGCTCACACATGTGATGGGTTAAATGCAGATATTAAATTTGGTTGTGCGCTGTGCTGTGCTGGGCGGTGTTGTGCTATGCTGTGTTGTGTTGTGCTGTGCTGTGCTGTGCTGTGCTGTGCTGTGCTGTGCTGTGCTGTGCTGTGCTGTGCTGTGCTGTGCTGTGCTGTGCTGTGCTGTGCTGTGCTGTGCTGTGCTGTGCTGTGCTGTGCTGTGCTGTGCGTGTGCGTGTGCGTGTGCGTGTGCGTGATGAGTTAAATGCAGAGGTTAAATTTGGCTGTGTGCGCTGTGTGCTGTATATGTATGTGTGTGTGTGTGTGTGTGTGTGTGTGTGTGTGTGTGTGTGTGTGTGTGTGTGCGGTGTTGTGCGTGTGCGTGATGAGTTAAATGCAAAGGTTAAATTTGGCTGTGTGCTGTGCTGTATGATCACAATGACAGATAGGAATGGCAGTCACTTTCGCTTCCTCAAGAGCAGCATCACCTTTTCCTCTTCTTCTCGGAGTCTCCGAGCCGGGGCTTGGTCTGCTTCTGGGGGCTCCTGGGCGTGGAGTTGGACAGCCTCTCGTCCCGGTGCCGCTTACGCCCACTGCAAACACAAACAAACAAACAAACAAACGAATAAACAAACAAACAAACAAACAAACAGGGACGCTTCAAACAAGTCAAAGGAGGTAAGCTGTATGCAACTGGACATCTTTTGGAGCTTGACTACCATGAGCTGGATGAATGACAATGACAATCTTCACAGCCATCCCTTATATGGGTTCTGTGGCAAGATGGAACTTCATTCTCTTATTATGTCTTCCTTTTTTTTACGTTGCTTTGGATAAAAGTGTAGTGTAATGTTAAGTGTAAATAAAAGTGTAATGTAATGTAAATGTAAATAAAACAAAATAAGACACTATCCAGTCTGAACGGTGGCAGGCCCCACTCACTTCCCCATGGCTCTGTCGGCCTCCTGCTCTTTAAAGTGTCTAAGTGTAGTGTAGTGTAGTGTAGTGTAATGTAAATTTAAATGTAAATAAAACACTAATCAGGGCCCACTCACTTCCCCATGGCTCCAACGTTTCAAAGTTATTATGACTATCTACTTGCAAAAATGTAAATAAGACATATAAATAAATAATTAACATATAAATAAATATATACGTAAATAAATATACAGTCTGAACAGGCCCCACTCATGTCCCCATGGCTCCGTTGGCCTCCTGCTCCTTAAAGTGTCTGCTAAGTGTAGTGTAGTGTAGTGTAGTGTAATGTAATGTAATGTAATGTTTTGTAATGTAGTGTAATGTAATGTAATACAAATGTAAATAAAATCATATTCAGTCTGAACTCACTTCCCCATGGCTCTGTTGGCCTCCTGATCCTTAAAGTGTCTGCTAAGTGTAGTGTAATACAATGTAAATGTAAGTGTAAATAAAACACTATTCAGTCTTTAGACAAAAGTGTCTGCTAAGTGTAGTGTAATATAATGTAAATGTAAATAAAACACTATTCCGTCTGAACTCACTTCCCCATGGCTCCGTCAGCCTCCTGCTCCTTAAAGTGTCTGCTAAGTGTAGTGTAGTGTAATGTAATATAAAGTAATTTAAATGTAAATGTAAATAAAACACTATTCAGGCCCCACTCACTTCCCCATGGCTCCGTCGGCCTCCTGCTCCTTGCCGGGAGAGTCGGAGTCTGTGCCGGAGCGCTTGCCCGTCTCGCCGTCGCTGCGCTCGTCCAGGGGGGGGGCCTGGCAGCCGTTGTGTTTGTCGGGAGTGCTCTTGGGGCCGGGGGCCGGCGGAGGGGAGTCTGTCGACGTGGGCTCGTGGTCTTCCCTGGACAGCTCCTTCCACTGTTTCTGCACAGACGGAAGGGAAGGGAAGGGAACAGGTGTG
Organism: Setipinna tenuifilis; assembly: GCA_030347295.1. Classification (NCBI taxonomy): domain Eukaryota; kingdom Metazoa; phylum Chordata; class Actinopteri; order Clupeiformes; family Engraulidae; genus Setipinna; species Setipinna tenuifilis. The sequence continues at coordinate 3,819,231 of CM059283.1, read as the reverse complement.
AACGTAAAGAATCAAGCGAATATAAAACAATAAGTCATGCTGACATATCATACCAAATGTATATACTTCAGAGATACACGTCTTACTTCAGGCATTGAGACATTCAGGCTTCACATTTTTTGCAGGGTTTTTTTGGTATGGGTTACTTTTAAGTATTTTTTCCTCCTTTTGGTCTTTATGTTAACGTCTATTTAAACTGATTTTAGTCATTAAACTGATTTTTATTCATCGTTTCTGCACAGATGGAAGGACGGTAAGACAACACACGTGAATATAACGATCACGTTATCATAAATGTGAGTAATGGAGAGCTCCTCCCACTGTTTCTGCACAGACGTACGGGAAGGGAGGGAGGAGAACACGTGTGAGAATAACGGATCATGTTGTTATAAGTATAAGGAATCAAGCGAAAAGGTCATGCCGACATCACATACCAAATGTATATAGCCTACTTCAAAGATACATGTCTTTCCAAATGTACTGTATGTACTTCAGAC
>CM059283.1:3811234-3813734 GCA_030347295.1 Setipinna tenuifilis | reverse complement strand
GTACTGCGCACACTTCTCCTGCAAGGCATCATGGGAAAGGAAAGGGATGGACAGAGAAGAGGAAAGACAAGTGAGAGATGACAAAACTGGTGAAAAGCCAGTTTAAGGAGCGTCTAAGGAGGCTAGTTCAGCCAATACAGTTCACACAGCAAATCTGTCTGATAAAGTCTGACATTAAAAAAAGAGACACAGAGATTTTTCTTTCTTCTGAGAAGTCACAATGCTTGTTGCATACATAAAAAATTCAAACAGCACAGACATTGTCGCATACTTTGATGGGATAACGATTTTATTTAATTCCATTTTTTGCTACCAGTGCAGGACTGTGAAGATTCTCATTCATCCAGCTCACGGTTGTCAAAGGCGCCAACTTGTAAGCAACTCCACTTCTTTTTAGAGCTTGAAGACGTTTCAACTTTCATGCAAAAGGCTCCCTCAGCTAAGATGTAAGCAAATGAGACTTCTTTTTGGAGCTGGAAGTCCAGTTTCTTACAACTCCAAAAAAGAAGTTGAGTTTCTTACAAGTTGGCTCCTTTGATGGTACAGAACTATCAAAGTCAGGACATCTGTCGACCACTTACATGTGGGCGGGATGTATGCTACGTGTTACATGTGTGTCATGCTATGTGGATGTATGCTACGTGTTACATGTGTACTATGCAATGTGGATGTGTGCTACGTGTTACATGTGTGCTATGCTATGTGTATGCATGCTAGGTGTTACATGTGTACTATGCTATGTGTATGTATGCTAGGTGTTACATGTGTACTATGCTATATGTATGTATGCTAGGTGTTACATGTGTGCTATGCTTGCCATGTTTATACTGTTATGTTTAATCGTCATGTTTATAAGATGTTTAGGCCTAGGGAGCGCTGCAATTTCTAAATCCAGTGTGTACAACCTGTACATATGGCTTTTGATAATAAAGCTGACTTTGACTTTGACTTGTGTAAGGGTGGGTATGTGAGGAGTGGGAGCTTTACTCCCACGCTGTTGTGAGTTTGGAATCTGAAGTGACGTGTGAAAGAGATCCTCTTTATTGGACTAAATGTCTCTCTCTCAGTCTCCCTCTCTCCATCTTTATATCCCTTTCTCCATCTCACCCTCCATCTCTCCTTCCTTCCTTCCTTCCTTACATCCCTCCCTCCCTCCCTCTCTCTCTCTCCCCCTCCCTCCCTGCCTCCCTCTCCGGTTCCTCAGTAGGGTAACAGAATGGCACTTGCTGTAGGTCCTGAAACCTTCATGTTGACTACCGCTTTACCGTGAAAGACTTGCATTGTTATGATGAGTCAGATTAAAAACTGAGGCCACGAAGGGCTGCACTTACGAGAATCTGAGTGTTTGCTTTCACATTACTTCCTCAAAGCACACACACACACACACACACACACACACACACACACACACACACACACACACACACACAAAGAAGGCAAAGTCTAGGGCCAGGAAATTTATGCAGCAGATTGTGCCACCAAAAAAAAAACAAAAAACCTTTTTTGCAAAAGGCTTCGTCAGCTAAGCTGTAAGCAACTGGACTTCTTTTTGGAGCTTTTGGATGAAAGGCGAATCGTCTTCAAGCTCCAAAAAGAAGTCCAGTTTCTTACAGCTTAGCAGATTCTTTCCCCAGCGAGTTGTGATATTTCTGCGTTCTAAGCATCAAGATGTCTTGGCGTTAAGGCAGCCTAATTACTCCATTTCCAGCACTGTGTCTACAGCAATCACGTGTCCTCTCAACGTGCTCCCTCGGTTAAAAATGAAACAAGTTACACAGTTATCACAAATCACTTATCAAAGGGGTGACATGGCTTTCACTTTCATTTACGACACACACACAGTAATTACAAGAAAGACTACATGAGGAAACCTTGCAATATCTGAAATGAAATTTAAAGTCATTTCTGTTACCACCTATATGCATGTAAAGACATTGAGGGTGTATAATAAGATTGTTATTACACACTTTTTTCCAGGAATGTGTGCATTACAACCGCATCCAACCTCTGTTGAATCTACTAAGAGCTGACTATGTGCAGTGACAAACACTACGTGACTGTTGGCAAGGCAGAGTGAGTGTGAGAGGGTAGAGAGAGAAAGAAAAAAAAAGACACAGACTTGGCAAGAAGAGAACAGGGCAACTGTGTTTTATAGTAGCAATCACCTGCTGTCAACAACAAAGACTCCAGTTCAGCAACGCCTACAACCAGCCGCATGACCACAGTGTGGCTATTGTGTCCAAAAACATCAGGAGCATTAACCCATCTCATACCGCACTATGACTGACTGACTGACTGACTGACTGACTGCCCCCCCACCCAGATTGAACAGTAGAGGAATTCCTTATTTCTTTTTCATTTTTTGGACTGTTCGTCAGTGTCCTCTGTCCAAAAAAACCAAGAAAATCAGGAGCGTTAACCCATTTCATACTGCACTATGACTGTGCCCCCCCCCCCCCCCCCCCCCAGATTACCAGATTAAACAGAATAGGTTTTTTTT
>CM059283.1:3793734-3806234 GCA_030347295.1 Setipinna tenuifilis | reverse complement strand
CGGCTCGTATTAGGCTAGTTAGCCTATAATTGGACGGAATATTTACCGCTACACCCTAAAGTTGATTAAGTTAGCTAGCTTACCAGCTAGCCAACTTTTCAGATGTAGTGAATGGCAAGTTCCTTAGTGTACCTAGCGTGCCTAGGATCATTTTGGGACCCTTTACAAACACTTGCGCAATTGAGCTGATGGTTGGCGACAGTTGTGTTTTGGTTATTGGTGGACATGTCAAGTTGTTAACATTTAGTTATTTTACCAGCTAAAGCGATCAGAGCCAATGTCATAAGTTAATTTAATTATCTCAGCTAGCAAACCGGGAGTGAAGAGTGGTTTAGCTAGGGTAAGGGCGCTTAGCCATCTTAAAACACCGCTAGCAAACTACTCCACAGAGGTTTACTGTAGAAACTTGTCATGCAATGTGTGGTTGATGATGTTGGTTCACAGACCTACAGTGTGAAAGAACAGCGTGTAATCTTGCAAAGTCAAGGCTCTGACATTATTTTACTCAAGTAGCGTGTCTCCTAACTTGAACATTTCATTGGATGGTGGACCAAGTTAGCTTGCGTAGGTTAGAGCTAGCTATGGCAGCTATTGGTGTGCGGTTTATAACTTAATTAGCGAATTTGAACAATTTTCAGTAAAATCTACGTGTGTCTTAACCCACTAGCGTGAACAGTAATAAAACAAAGACACCCCGAGTTATCTATGTATATGATAGCAAAATAACAGTTTAGTCTTTCTCCTGATCCGTGAAACAAACATACAGGCAGAGGACTACCATGCTAGCTTGAGAGCTAACTTGGATGACCAGCTGGCTGCTATAATCCACTAAATGACATGAGCTTGCAGACTAGCTAGCATGTTCGGTGTATGGCATTAACTTAACTTACAACGTATAGGTTCTGCCACCGGCCCTCTGAATCTATGTCCGCAAAATCCTGGTCCATTGTACTATGGGTTCCTCCAACCTGTCAGAAGCAAAAATCCAGCCAAAAAGCTAATATAGTTCTATGTTTTTTAGTCATCAGTCATCCCCAAACATATTTCAGGAGCCGTTAGTAAATTTCACTACCTGGGACTATTCACCCGTGCAGTTGACATCTATCGCTACTTTGCTTGGAACTAATCAGTGGCGCATGCGCATTAGACGAGGCCCTGAAAAAAATGAACAAAGATATTCAAAGTCGCAGTAGATTGCCGAATCCCTGTCAAAGATACAGGCCTGTTGGAAACCACACCGGTTCCTGGTGCGTTTTGAGAATCGGGAAGTTAAAGCAGCACTAAGGGTTTTTTTCAACCTTAAAATAATATTTCCGTAATTATTTTCATGGTACATAAACTCTTAACAGGGTGGACGACCCTTCTGCCACACCCTATGCAGCCCTCTATCAGTGAAAATTAATATATAATTATATATATTGATATATTAACATATATATTGATTATTCTATTAATATATTAATAATCTATAGGCTATACGATTTCCAAATTGGGTAGGTAATTTGTAGTTTATGTCAGAGGTGTAGCCAGAAATCATAAAATGGGTGGGCCCAGAAAAAGGTGGACCTAGCCCAAAACATATAGGTTACTATTATTATTACTCAACTAGTCAATCAAACAAAAACAACCTTCTGATTGGGTGGCCCTGATTAACAAGTCCCACCCATATTTACTACACCTATGGTTCATGTGCAAAAGAAAAGATTACAAATCATCCTTGCCTGACGACCATTACAGTGGCACTTAGACGATACTTGTATAAAATCCTGCAAAATACTCTTATCTGTGGACTTTTTTTGTCAAAGCTCAGATGCTTATATCACCAGTTATGCCTTATGACATTGTTAGGCCTAGGAGCCCACATGTCACAGAAAACACACCAGTGTCAGTCTCAGCAATGACAGTAATTTAACCACAGAATGGCCCAAGCACATTCCTAAAAACACACACAACATAAACTATCCACCAAACTATTTCTGTGATTAAACTCTGAGATTAAACTGCATTCTGAAATGATCTGGGGCATTTGGGACAGGCTAGAAAAAATAACGTCACTGGTCGGATGTTTACACATGTATGTGAATATGGGCAACTGACAGTTATTACGGATAAGACATACAAAATAGTGAGAGAGAGAGAGAGAGAGAGAGAGAGAAGGAGAGAGAGAGAGAGAGAGGGAGAGAGAGAGAGTCTGATAACTAAACAAAACTGATCTGCGTAGCAAGAAAAAAATGATCATGGGTTCCTTAAAAGCATTTCTGTGGGAGGTAACAAACAACCAAGACTAGCTTGCTTTTCTGCTTTTCAAAAACAGATGTCCATTGTTGAATTGAGGCAGGTTTAAAGCAGGTTGGCCTCCTTCTGTGCCCTGGCCCAGTGGGGTGTGGCCTTTGTTTGTGTTTATGGCCTAGTTGTGATATAAACCCGAGAAAGCTGACACTCGTAGACCTCTCATGAGAGAGTCAGACCTCCGATGGGGTGGGTGACCTCATACACTCACTCTACCCATGGGGCGCAGAAATGCTGGGGGAATTCATATACACAAACGCACACACACACATACACACACACACACACACACACACACACACACACACACACTCCCCATGGGCTTGAGAAAAGCACACACACACACACACACACACCTCATTGGCTTGAAAAATACACACACACACCTCATTGGCTTGAAAAGTACACACACACACACACACACACACACACACACACACACACACGAACACACACACACACACACACACACACACGAAGACACACACACACACACACTCCTCATGGGCTTGAGAAATACTATGAGAATTCTTGTAGTCATGTGGTCCGGCTGATCCCAGTCACATGCCTCCTCACAAGCAGCGTAAGACAGAGCAATGAACACTCACACAACAGAATGAGGAAAGGAACTAAAGAAGGAGAGGGAGAGAGAGAGAGAGAGAGAGAGAGAGAGAGAGAGAGAGAGAGAGAGAGAGGGAGAGAGAGAGAGAGAAGAGAAGAGAAGACAGGAACTGCAAAAGGAAACTAGAAAGTGCCCCAGTGAGACGCCTCATTTAGTTTCTTAACAGGAAGTAAGCTGCCAAGAAAAGAGTGTAATTTCTGGGTGACAGAAGAAGTAAAATGTTTAAACACAGAGTAGCTAATTAATCTTTTTTTTAAAGAAAATAAGATGATTCCACTATATTTAGTTGTTAAAACTCAGGGGGACGTAGGGGATTTTAGAAGACATGGGGAGAGCAGAAGAAGAAACTGTTAGATTGGAAGTGGGAGGAGCCTGTGTGGTGATGTCATTGCCGTGACATGCCGCTTTTTTACACCTCACCAATAGAATGTCCTCAGCTCATCTGTGGCCAAGCAGTAAGTCTGTTTGTTTTGCTCGTGTGTGTGTGTGCGTGTGTTTGTGTGTGTGTTTGTGTGTACATTTACATGGATCTGCTTAAGTGTGTGAGTGTGTGTCCAGGAATGACCGAGGCCAGGCAAACAGGACTGACCCAGTCTCTGAGAGGGCATCTGTAGTTACCCCTGTAGTCTCTCTGCTCTTACATCACCGCTCTCTAGGATGTCAGCGTTGGGGCAAGACTGCGCATGTGGTTGTGAGTATCGCCGTGGAGATGGAGTGTGCTGAGGACCTGCTGATTCGTCTGCGTGGATGTGGATGTGGATGTGTATGTATCCTGTTCTATCTGTCTCTCTGTGTGAATGTAGGTGTGCATGCATACATTAAGGGCAGCTTGAAACATGGGAGACTTTTTTTAGGGGGAGAATCTCAGAACAGAGAGAACAGACCTATTTCCTGTTTACATTTTTTTAGAGATGAAGATAAGTACTGTAACTCAAGACGGGGGTTAACGGAGAGGGTTTTTTTTTTTTAACCGAAAAACGGCTGTAGTGTAAGAACTTTACCATCACTGTTTATTCCTTAGTAATACCCACCTCATTACCACCGACGGTGTATATGTCAAAGACCACACTCAAGAAAGGGAAGTAACTGAAACTGGGCTCTTAATTTCTTCCCCTTGTGAACCTGCGTTATAAGTGGTGCGTTATAAGTGGTGCGTGCTATCAAGCTGCCCTCTTCTTCTAGCACACATGGCTTCCTGAGGTTAGTTCACATGACACACTGCGTAGGTCAGCATGTTATTGGCCTACTTTATATTATAGTGTGATAGGTGAACATTGTGATAGGTGAACACTGTGATAGGTGAACATTGTCACTCTTTCTGATGACTTCACTGGCTGTAATGTATTCTGTTTAGTAGAAGTGTTTATTGTCACTATATAAAGTTATAGTGAGATGGGTTTTTTTCGGAGCCAACAGATGCACAGTTAAAAGCAGTAGATAAGAATAGTTAGGGTAAGTCGAATAGAATATACTGTAGATTCTGGATGTACAGCAATATATACAAATAAGAATATAAAACAAATGTATACAAGCCTAAAGTATTCTGCTAAGTATTTTTCTTTTGTTACTCTCACATGAGTTTGGTCACACAGATTCATTTACCTTTAAAGGAGTGTGTTTGTTAACATTCTAAAAAGAAGATTGTGTTCTAGAATAATGTAAGATTCTAAAGTGTCCAAATGATATTCTATGGTAGAGGTTGACCAGCTTTCTGAGTTAAAAACTAACTGGGGAAATTTCGTCACAAACAAGGGAAATTCCAATTCCTGCAGTCAAAACTGTGGAAATAACCGATGTTCCAGCGACAAACACAGGGGACAAACTAGCGTGTTATGCCGGGCATAGAACACCACACATGGTGACTGTCCTCAGGAACGGGGGTGTCTGGTCACAACATTTTTTACCCTCCCAACATTCCCGTCACACACCCTAAAGGGTTAACTTTCTGATCAGAGATATTCTAAGTGCCTTTGCTCTTTATCCTCCTCCCAGGGGCCATAGCATACAGCAGAGATGGATGAGAGGCTGAGAGGGACGAGAGAGAGCATGAACGGCATCGTGAGTGATGTCGAGTCCAACCTTCAGTCCACCCGAAGACAACTGCGGAACAGCAGAACAACTAGCTGGGCCAATGGTAAGAGACAGAACAGTAGAACGACTAGCTGGACCAATGGTAAAACACAGAACAGTAGAACGACTAGCTGGGCCAATGGTAAGACACAGAGCAGTTTTGCCTTCACTAGCTGTGCTATTATAGTTTGTGTGAAACTTTTGGTGACACTTTTTTTTGATAGCTTACCCACAGACACTTTACAGATGGTTTGCGGAAATTCAGTTTCATTTTGTTTATTGGTTACAGACTTATCACCCTTATCAAACCCAACACTCAACTGTAGCCTTCTTAACAAGACACAGAGTTCCAACAGATGGTTATTACTAGTCTCACCATCTGTAGATAGTCTATAGAATATAGAATATGTGTAGAATATGTATCTGAAGAATACGAATACAAAACTCTATTGTGCACAAGTGGACATTTGTCCTCGGTTTCAGCATTAAACAAAAACACAATAGACATTTTATTTACTGCCATGGCACTACACAAGCATCACATACTGTACACATCACATACAAACACAAGCATAGCTCATCTACAGGTCTCATCTATAGAACTCATGTCTATAACTCATCTGTAGAACTCATCTATAGAACTCATCTGTAGAACTCATCTATAGAACTCATCTGTAGAACTCATCTGTAGAACTCATCTGTAGAACTCATCTATAGAACTTGTCTACAGGACTAAAAGACTACCCGAATGAAGTGGGGCCAGATTTGTGCCTGGTTGGCCTATCAGGGCATGTCACGGTGCTGCTGAGCAGTTAAACAGCCTCATTATCATGCAGTGTGAGGGAGGGGTGTTTCCTGTGGTCGTTTTTTGTCTTTTTCCTTTTCTTTATTTAATCTCTCTCTCTCTCTTTCTCATCTCTCCCACTGTCTTTTTTTGTCTGTCCTCTCCGTGTTACAGATTCTTCTCTCTTGTGTTGATTCATAAAAGAAAGCTCATGTGTTTAATAAATAACTGTGTTATTTATTGTGTGTCTATATCTATGATTTGTGTTCATGAGTGTGTGTATTTTAAAAGGTGATGCTTTGTGTTGTGTTGTGTGTTCATGAGTGTGTTTATTAAAAAGTAATGCTATTATAATCTATGTTTCATGTTCATGAGTGTGTTTATTTTAAAAGGTGATGTTTTGTGTTGTGTTGTGTGTAGGTGAGACGGTGTGGGGGGTTACCAGCTCCGCTGTGCTGTGTCCAAGGTTTGACCTGTCGCGCTGTCGAGACCTGCTGGACAAACAGGGCTTTCAGGTTACTGCACATTCTACTGAAGTCTCTCGCTCTTTACCTCTCTTTCTTTTTCTTTCTCTCTTACTTTCTCTCTCTCTTTCTTTTTCTCTCTCTCTTACTTTCTCTCTCTCTTTCTTTTTCTTGCTCTCTCTTACTTGCTCTCTCTTTATCTCTCTTACTTTCTCTCCCTTTATTTCTCCCTCTCTTCTCCTTCTATACTCTGAGTAGTACCAATACTGAATTGTTCTCTCTCTCTCTCTCTTACTTTCTTTCTTTTTCTCTCTCTCTCTTTCTTTTTCTCTCTCTCTCTCTCCTTCTGTACTGTGAGTAGTACCAATACTTAATTATTCTCTCTCTCTCTCTCTCTCTCTCTCTCTCTCTCATTCTCCCACTCTCTCTCTCTGTCTCTTTCTCTCATTCTCCCACTCTGTCTCTCTCTCGCTTTCTTTCTTGCCCTCTCTCTCTTTTCTCTCCCCTTCTGAACTCTGTCTGAGAAGTACCAATACTTCATTGTTTAGGTGACAGAAGGTAAAAATAGAACAGTTGCTTTGACAGTTCTTTAGAAAACCACTTCCTTGGGTGACATCTTTGTTTCAAAACCTCTACAGTTACAACACAGGTTGTAAAAGTCATGTTGTGCATGCTCATTGTGAAAAGCACAGTTGACAGTTTGGTATCAATAATTAAACTGGTGCAAGAGCAATAGCAGTAATGCAATTCAGAGGATAACTAGAGAAACACTCAGAGAGCGCAGACCCCTGCGAAGCAGTTCAACCCCCCTGCACACACACATACTTTTTTCCATGTTACATAATTCTCCTGAATTTTTTTTGTGAGGTAATGAGCCGATTTTCTCCCAAAAAAGAATCACCTCGAGGCAGTGACAATACCGACATCCTATACTGTCAGGACCTCAGAGTGATATGTTCATGACTTTTTAAGTTATTATGCTAACAAACAGACACTGAAAGACAGACAGACAGACAGACGGACAGACAAACATGGGGAAAACATAACCTAAAAATATCTTGCTAGTAGTCGATTTGTGCTACTGTAAGACAAAAGTTTGTTTTATGTTGCTCTTGTGTGGCAGGTCTCTGTGCAGGACTTTGAGGCTCCTATGCAGATAGCTCTGCCAAACGGTTCAAGCAGGCCAATCCTCCCTCCCAACCCCAACTGCACTTAATGACACCCCCCCCCCCCCCAATCACCCATTTTACCACTTTCCCTCTACTCCCCCCCCTCCCCATGCACAGTTCTAGACTAACATTTACCAGTTTCACTGCATGTCCTACTCTAACAAAGTATGTCTATGCATGTGACAATAAACCATCCTTGTGTCCTTGTGTCCTTGTATCCTTGTATCCTTGTAAAAACAGCAAGAATAGCAGCTGACCAACACTGCATGTCCTATTCTACCTAGTATGTCTATGCATGTGACAATAAACCATCCCTGTATCCTTGTGTCGTTCTTGTGTGACAGGTGCCTGTGCAGGACTTTGAGGCTCCTATGCAGATAGCTCTGGGCAGCCCATCTGTCCGAAGACTCCTCTTCTTCAACTCCAACATCTTCAACTTCATCCTGGCCCCAGTAAGGACATTTGGCAAGGACATATATATGAATCGTGTCTTTGTTTTTTAAGAAAATGTTTTTTTTTCCAACATACTTTTGTGTCCATGTGATATTTATTCTCTACTACCACTGGCGATATTCAGTCTGTTGTTGCTATGGTGGTTCTATATGCAACAAGAAAATGAAATCAGCATGTTGTGATATAAAAATACTTCATTTAATTTAAGCAAAAAAAATAGACACACAATCAGAGAAAGATAATAAAAAGGAGGGAAGATGAAAACATCTTAATATATAAATAATATGCATGTTAAATAATATGTAATATGTAATTATAGGCCATGTGTAAGCATATTAAGTAATATGTAATATGTAATTATAGACCATATGTAAGCATATTAAGTAAAAAGATGTAATTATAGGCCATATGTAAGCATATTAAGTAATCTGTAATATGTAATTATAGGCCATATGTATTTAGCATATTAAGTAATCTGTAATATGTAATCATAGGCCATATGTATTTAGCATATTAAGTAATCTGTAATATGTAATCATAGGCCATATGTATTTAGCAGGCCTCTGACTGGTGTGTCCCTGTTGCCAGGTGCTGTATCTGGTGCTGTGGTGTGCTGTGTACTCCAGTGTGCATCTCTATCTGGCATCAACGCTGACGGACTTCTGGGTGCTCTGCCTGTGGGTCAGCCTCATCGCCATCGCCTTCACCACAGCCATCCTCCTCATCCTACACCACAGCAACAAAGAGGTACAGCCATGGTAGGGCTAGTGGTGGGGCAGTCACGGTGTGGGCTAGCGGTTAAGGAGTTGACTTACAGCCAAATCGTCACAAGTTCAGTTCCCCACACTGACAGGTGGGTGGGGGATGCAAACAACCAGCGTGGTCCTCCATCCTTCCCCATGACTGAGGTACCTTGAGCATGACATCGTCCCCACACACACACACACACGTTCTCCTCCATCCTTCCCCATGACTGAGGTGCCCTGAGCATGGCACCGTCCCCCCCCCCCCCCACACACACACACACACACACACACACACACGCTATCCTCCATCCTTCCCCATGACTGAGGTACCTTGAGCATGGCACCGTCCCCACACACGGCTCCCTGGGCACTGTTGTCATGGCTGCCCCCTGCTCACAGAGGTTAAATGCAGAGGTTGAATTTCGTTGTGTGCACTGTGTGCTGTGGAGTGTGAACACCGTGACAAATGGGAACCACTTTCCTTTACTTTAACTATTAATAATGCATGACATATGTAATGTGTAGTTCACTGTTGTATTTAAATGTTAATGTGAGTGAGGTAGTACCCCGGCCTGTTTATGAATAGAGAATAAATCTTCTGTGTTTTAAGACACTGGTGAACTAATGGATACTTTACTGACTAGCAGGAACTAGAAAAAAAAGTCTCTTCAGCAATAAGAAGTAATCTAAGTGTTTAGATTGTTAGGAAACAAACTCCAGCTCCTCTGAATAAATATTTTACCCTCAAAGAGAATTACCTTCACATCTTTCTTATGTGAGAGTCTCAGTTGTCTAATCTCAGCTGTCATCCACAAACAGACACTGGACACTTATACCACTTGTCACAGTAGTCAAAGGAACTATGTTGTAAGCAACTGGAGTTCTTTTTGGATCTTCAAGCTCCAAAAAGAAGTCTGGTTGCTTACAACTTAGCTCCTTTGACTACCATGACCTGGATAAATAGGAATCACACACCAGAGGTGTCAATCCCGGGTTCAGAAAGTCAAAATCCTGCCACATTTACCTTCTAACACAGGTGACTTCACTGAGTAGCTGTTCTATCTGTCTTGAGTGCTCATTACAATCAGCTGACTCAGAGCTGGTTGGATCACATTTGTGGCAGGGTTTTTATTTCCTGAACCCCGTATTGACACCTCTGTGAGACACAGACACATTTTCCCAGTATTCCAACATTTCGACATTCCCAAAATGTCTGTCTGCAGGTCAGTACGAACACGGACGCTCGGCTGATCCAGGTGAACGAGAGGCTGAGCAGACATTCACTACTCATAGGAGTGGCCGACTGGGTCACACACTGCACAGGCACCATGCAGGTACCTCTCTCTCCCTCTCTCCTTTTCTGTCTCTCTACTTATTCTCTCTCTCTCTCCTTTTCTCTCTCTATGTATTCTTCTCTCTCCATCCCTCCCTCTCTCTCCCTCCCTCCCTCTCTCTCTCCCTCTCCTTTTCTGTCTCTCTCTCCTTATCCCTCTCTACTTATTCTCTTTCTCTCTCTCTCTCTCTCCTTTTCTCTCTCTATGTATTCTTCTCTCTCCATCCCTCCCTCCCTCTCTCTCCCTCCCTCTCTCTCCCTCTCTCTCTCCCTCCCTCTCTCTCCCTCTCTCTCTCCCTCCCTCTCCCTCCCTCTCTTCAGCACAGGCATACTTGTGCAATAATATAGTATGCAGAACACATACAAATACACTCACACACACTCTCTCTCACACACACACACCCTCACACTCTCTCTCTCACACACACACCATCTTTCCATTGTTACACCTAATCATTTCCTCTTCCATCCTCCCCAGCTGTTCTGTGTGTACTGGGACCTGTCGGCCTGTGAGGAGGCCCTCAGCAGGAGCCTGGAGGACGGAAGATGGATGGGGGACGAGCTGAAGGTACCTGGATCAGCCTGGTGTCGAGCACTACAATAGTATCGACCTGTATGGACTTACACGGGCCTGTGGCCTGCCCTAATGTTCGACACAGGGGCGAGGTATCGCCAACAGGTCGATCCGAAAACGGATCAATACCCCAAAATAGACCTCGTGTCCTGGTGCTGCCACAGTCAATTTGTGAGCGGTGATGACTTTACCAAGCCTCTACAGGTCCTAAAAGTGCCATGTTAAACAAGGATGTTTTATTGTCACTTGCATAGACATACTGGGTACAGTAGGACATGCAGTGAAATTAGTGATTGTTTGTCTAAAACTGTGCATGGGGAGGGGGGAGTAAAGTGCATAGAATATAGTTTGAGGATGGCTACCTGATAAAAGGAGGTAGAATGTCCCTCATGAAGTATCTTAAATAATATTTCACCAACCAAACTGAATATAGCAGAACTGAATTTAGACATATAGGTATAGTATATCAGCCCTCTTTTTAAAATCTGTGCATTCCAACATGATTTCCAGAAAAAACTGAAGAAAAGAATGTCCGGTCTGACCTTGGTGATCGAGGTCATGACCTATGACCCCGACGAAGTGCCGCTGGGCCGTGACGTTCCTGAAGAGGAGCGTCCCTTGTTGGAGGAAAATGAGGACGGAAATGGCAGTACCGTCTCCAGCCAGCGGGAGGAGACAAAACTCACCAAAAACATCAGCCTGGTGCCCGACCTTACCCTACCACCACAGGTACCGAACATGACACAATGACTGTGCTGTGCTCTTTTCAAAGCTGTCAGAAGTCTTGCAGTAGCACATTTAATATTAACAATCAGAGGTGTCAGTCCTGGGTTCAGAAAGTAAAAACCCTTCCACGTTTTCCTTCTAACACAGATGACTTCACTGAGCAGCTGATCTACCTGTTTTAAGTGCTTATTATGATCAAGCTAGTTGGATCAATTTGTGGCAGGGATTTTACTTTCTGAACCAGGGATTGACACCTCTGTTAACAAACTGATATCTTGTTAACTCACATTATTACCATCCCCAAAGTATTTTCATATTTTATTTTGAGCAAGAAAAAAATGTTTGCATAATTGGATGCTTTTAAGTCATTTTTAGATGGAAATTTTAGAACATCCAGAGAGAATCAGAATATCCGAACACCCCTGAATTTTTACCTGCAATAACTTTTTAACCTTATCTTGTTTTATTTTTTCTTTGCTCTTTTTATTATTCCTATTCCACAGGACATAGCACGGCAGCTGCTGCTGACCTACAGCTCGGCCTACGTAAAGCTGCTGGTCTCTGACAGGCTGCCCAGAGCCCCGAGAAGGCCGACGGACGGGAGCCGATCTCACCGGCCCAACGAGGCGCTGTGCCTCTGCCAGTATGTCAGACTGAAGGTGCTGCAGTAAAGGGGACAAGACACCTCGGCAGCATTTAATTCAGGTGGCATCGCGATTGGTCGAGAGGTGGGACTGACTGTACCCAGGGGCCCAATAGTGGTAGGGGCCCTAGCAAGCAGGGGCGTGGCCTATAATCATAAAATGGGCGGACCCAGCGAAAAAATCAGGCAGGCCTAGCCTAACAAACATCGGTCATTTTTACTACTTAAACAGTCAATCAACCAAAGTGAGCCTTCTGATTGGATGGGCCTGATGGACAAGTGGGCGGGCACAGATACCCCACCCCACCTCAGCTCACCTGTGGCTACACCTATGCTGGCAAGCCAGATGCCTGAGAAGAAATGTAGAAAGGCAGGGGCCCTCAGGGGCCCTACACAGACTGCTTGTGGACAGGGCCCAGAGTTAAGGGCCACGGCTCTGGCAACTTTCATGCACACTTTCTATATTTTCCCTTCATTATACGGCTCTTTAAAATGCTGACAAACAGCCCATGGACTTGTGAATGACTGGGCCACTCCAACGTTCGAAGGTGAAATATTGTGGTGTAATGACCTCTGTCAATAGCAACAGAGTTCGCGCTTCTTTTTATGTTATTCAGCAAGTAGTCC
>CM059283.1:3776234-3791234 GCA_030347295.1 Setipinna tenuifilis | reverse complement strand
TTGTTTTGTTTTTCGTATCTCTTTCTCTCTCTGTCATTCTCTCTCTCTTTCTCATACACGCACACACACCAACACACACTAACACACACACACACACACACACTGCTGGAGGTTAAGCATGTTTTTTCAGAAGGTTATCTAACTCCAGCGATGTTTACTGGGAATCAACTGTAAGTATAGCATGTACACACAACCACTGTCACACACACACATGCACACACACACACACACACACACACACACACACACACACACACACACACACACAACCACTGTCTGTTTGTGCACTGACAGACACAGAGAGAGATTTGGAGGGTAAATTCTGTCATTAATACTGGCCAGCTCTGTTGTGTGGTGGTGCATGGTTGTGTGTGTGTGTGTGTGTGTGGCGTCATTAAGATGAATGGGGCAGCAGGCAAGCTCTACCATAATCATAGTGTCTCCGCACACTCGCTGCGAAGCATCGCTGGAGCAGTCATTCACAATAATCATCCCACAAAGCACCTTCATCCTCACTCTCTGGTCATTGCTCAGCAAGAAAGCTGACGTCTAGCCAATTCAGGGGGATGTGGGGGAGGAAAAGCAGATATGGCAACATTGTTTTGTCCAAAGTGGGAAATGTGAATCCGCTGGAAACGGCTGGAGGACTGTATATATAAACGAGAGTGCTGTGTGTACATTTTCACAGATAAATTGGAGCGCTGATTTAAAACAGCAGCCATATTCTCGGAAGGGGCCTGCAAGTCTCTGTTTTTAATAATAATACACTTTCCTCGTTAAGCTTGTTATTAAACAGCATTGCCATCCATTACCCCGTGAGTCAGAGATGCTATCAGGTAGAGAGCAGAGGCAGAGAGAGGAGCAAAGGGGGGTGGGGCCTAGAGATGTCAATACTGGTTGCCATGGCGACGAGCGGCCAATCAGAACGCACGCTCTTGAGCGGTGGTCAATGCACATTGTTACATCATAGGCAGCTAGAGTGGCACACAGAAGCAGGGGCTAACCAACCAGCACACCGTAAACAGACCACCAGGGGTGTCTGATCTAGCGTACTGGTGCAGAACTGCTGTAGCACTGTAGAAAAGAGAACATAAACAGGGTTGTGTGTGCTAATACTTTATCACACCTAAGACATCAAATGTGGATTGCTACCAACGTTCACCATGTTCGTTAACACATTGTTAACCTAACAGTGTGCATCAGCATAGCATAGTCATACAGTGTGGAAAAGTTCTTGAAATCAGCAACACCACGCCGTGTTTTTTTTTTTGTACTGTGAAAACAATCCAGTGTACAGTCTAGTGTTGTTCTAAACATGTAAAAACAGCTGAAATTACCCATGAGATCCGGCGTGTGGTAAACGGAAGGACTGTCCTGTTCCCTGTTACAATGACATGGCAAACAAACCATCCTCTCATGTGGTGTGATCAGTGCGTCTATATACAATGTCAAAACAAAAAAGGAGAAGATAAAAAAGGGTGCTATTATTAACACGCGCAGCCTTCTTTTGGCGGGACACAATCTCTCAAGTCAGACAACCGGCCGCCCTGGGCCCTGGGCCCACCGTCCTGCAGTTCCAGGTCACTGGAATTGTGCCGTCCTCAAGAGCGGAAGCAATCTCTCGCTTGGCAAGCCACAGTTTCTGCACCCCCCCCCCCACCTCAACACACACACACACACACACACACACACCTAATATTTCATACTGTAGCAGTGTTAGTTTAGTTTTGACGGTTTAATAGTACAAGGAAGCAAACGATGTAATATTTGGAGAGAGGTGATGGAGGAAATGGAGCCTCAGCCCCTTGCGAACGCAGTTTAAAAAGGTGCACACACACACACACACACACACACACACACTGCCTCATGCGTAGTAGTCAAATGGGCCTTGTAGAAAGGATAAGTATGGCATAATAATAATAACCAATGACCAGCTGATATCTATGGATTTAAAAAAAAGCAACAACTGCTTCACAAGAAATTATGCAGCTTTGAACAAAATCACCTATAATAACTATGTATATAAATAATCGAATAAAGCCACAAATAAATAATTAACCAAAGTTATCGAGCGTAATTATAAAACAAATTGAACAAACAAACAACAACAACAACAACAAAAAAAAACACAAAAACAGCAAAGTGATGTCAAAGCTCTTCTCTAGGTCCTAGAAGGTGAAACTAGAGATGATATTCTCATTCTACTCCTCAGTACATTCTTAACTACAGCATTCTACGGCAACACTGTAGGGGCAAAAATGATTTGTTCTGGCACATCATCTACTCAACACACAAGTAGAAAACACGGACTAGTAGGCTCTGTACACTGGTAAGCTATTGGCATTGTCTGTTTAACAGATGTCCATTAGAAAGAGACCTTTGTACTGACACGTGAATGTTTTTTGGCAGAAATAATAAATTGAAGTCCCTCTTTCTGCTTGCGGTGGACTGTGGTCGTTCTGAAATATCTGTTGAATCACTTTTGACTTTGGCAGTTTCGTTTTGTTTTTTTTGTTTTTTTGTTACTACTCTAACCACTGGTGTTGTACAATAATAATGACAAAAAGATTCAATCAAAGTTACTGAATACCAACAAGCACAACAATAAAGTATACCGCATAATGATTAATACATAACCATTAATGGCATTTAATACTAAAGGAGTTTTTTTGTATCATAACTCTGATGGTAGTGTGCATGTGTGTGTGTACATTGTGTATTGGTGTATGTGTATATTTGTTATATAATAATGTATGGACCGTGTGTGTGTGTGTGTGTGTGTGTGTGTGTGTGTGTGTGTGTGTGTATTGTATATGTGTTTATTCGTTATATAATAATATATGGACCGTGTGTGTGTGTGTGTGTGTGTGTGTGTGTCTGTGTGTTATGTTATTAAATGGCATTTGAAGGACCTAAATATTTGGCCCGTGTCTGAAAAGTGAAGCGATGTGAATGTTGTGTTTAAGCCCTCGGCCTCAAATCCAGCCGT
Source organism: Setipinna tenuifilis (assembly GCA_030347295.1). Lineage (NCBI taxonomy): Eukaryota > Metazoa > Chordata > Actinopteri > Clupeiformes > Engraulidae > Setipinna > Setipinna tenuifilis. Next base: position 3,788,245 of record CM059283.1, on the reverse strand, counting down.
GTCACTTAATCATGTAGCGCTGAAGTATGGGTGCCAGTGTCTGCTAGTCCGCCATGATGCTCTCGTCTTCATCATCATCATCATCATCATCATCATCATCATCATCATCATCATGGTCGTCAGTGCAGTGTGTTTGTTGGGTCATGAGCTGGGTCGGGTCAGAACCACCACGTTCGCGTTAAAACCATTTTTTTTGCGCCCTTCGACATTTAGCAGCAGGAAAAGAAGGAGTCCAGTCCGTCCAGTAGTCTGTCCAGTCCGGTTCGGTTCGGTCTGGTCCGGTTCGTCCATTTGTCAGTCCCGTCGTGCCCCCACACATTCTCCACCAACCCTTCCCCTTCGCCAACGCCATTTCCATCTCGATCTTCGCCCCTCCCATCCCACGCCCCTCCCACCCCACCCCCCTCTCGCCCCCCCTTGCCCCCCCCCCACCCTAGGGCTCCCAGTCGTCGTCATGGTGCTGGGAGGCGATGATGACCACCACGGTGAGGATGGTGCAGAGCACGATGGAGGCGATGCCCACCGCCAGGCTGATGAAGGAGAAGTTCCGCGCCTCCCTGGAGGCGATCTCCGCGGTAACCATGTCGCCCCTAGCAACCGCTGTGCGCACCTGGAACAAGGAGGGGGGTGGTGGAGGCAGAGAGGGAAAGATAGAAAGGAGAGGAGGGTGTGTGGGTGGGGGGTGGGAGCAGAGGTTTCAGTTAAGATGATTTAAAGCCTTATTATATTTCTACATGCACACACACTCTGTCTCTCTCTCTCTCTCTCTCTCTCTGTCTCTCTCTCTCTCACACACACACACACACAGACTCTCTCTCTCTCTGTGTCTATCTCTCTCTCTCACACACACACACACACATACATGCACACACACAGCCTACATTTTTAGTATTTGGAATGCTTTATTTTGAGGGTTAGATTCAACATTTTTTTAGTGAAATACTACAAAACAGTAAGCTACAAAAGTGTATTTTCTGTATCGAGGAATATGTTTACACAAAATATTAGGAAGCATTTTTACAGAATTAACCAAAAAATCTGTTTAATAATATTGCTTTGATGTAATAAGTATCTGTTGCTTTTGTAGGTATCTTTACAAAATGTACAATAACTCAATCTGATATTGGAACTTATGTAGTTATTGCAATGCAAGTGTAAATAATAATTAAAGTGTCTCTGAAACATATAACTGAAATGTATCTTTTTTTTATAATGTCTTTCCTCTGTTTCTGTTTGAGTGCTTATGCTTTGGTGTTATACCTAAAGATGTATACTGTACACTAGTGTGGGTTTTGAGTGTGTGTAATGCTGTCTCAATGGGAGCTCTTTGATTTCGTCATGGCAAAGACAAATATCCTTCCCATCATGCATCTGCATTGGGGTGCTCCAAGGCTCTGTGCTTGGGCCCCTTCTCTTCACTGTGTGGACCACTCTAGCCTGGTCAAAACCAGCCCCTCCTACTACACTGCATTTCATACAGAGGGTCTGGTTGTGTTGTATTGAGAAACATTTTCTTCCTGGAGGTGTAGACTCTGCTGAAGTTTAAAACGATCGTATCTGCCTACACCCAAACGCTAACGTCTGGTCATTACACCTGCCTACGCACTACAATTTTAACATAGCATACAAAGTTGATGTTATCGCTCACGAACACTCCCTCTGTTCGCTGATTGGTCCAGCAAGATGGTATCGGAGTCAACCATGTCAATGGAAGCAAACCTACAGTAGACTACCACTGTAGGGAGATGATAATTAAGTGGAAGTGCATAGGCAGGCTTTAGCCAGGCTATATGAACACCACTTCCTGGACATAAATATATGGCGTCACGTTTGAATATCTGCTTACATGGCTTCTCATATCCCTGCAGAGCTAACAGTACCCAGCCATATCTAATTTCTGCCAGATCGGCTAGGATGAAAGATAACACAGTCAGCTCATCCTCTATACAGATATACTCAACTCCTGCTCTCTGTGGCCGATCGATGCATCCATAGCAATGTCAACCTAACAAATTGCCTCTATTGCGTCTGCAGTTCCAGTTGAGGCTGCAGGAAACCAGGGCGTCATGACTGATGTCTGACACAGCTTTCCCATCAGCAGCGGCACTGTCTGACATACTGTAGCATTTACACCAGCAGCAGTACTGTATGTATGCAGTTTTATATACTGTAGCGCAGTGGCGGTTCTATAGTGTTTTACAGCCCGGGCGAGACCACCAGAGGGGCGCCAATGTGCCAATTGCAGCGATATGACACACGAAGCTTTATATTTATTTATTTATTTATTTTTCCCCAAGCGCTCGTGGCGCCCCCCACGAAATGGCGCCCCGGGCGGCTGCCCGGTTCGCCTGTGCCTAAAACCACTACTGCTGTAGCGTTCTCATCACCAGTGATATATGCTGCTTTACATGCTGTAGCATTTACACCAGCAGCAGTACTGTATGCTTTACATATTGTAGTGGTCTCATCAGCTGTACTGTATGCTTTACATACTGTAGCGTTCTCATCACCAGTGGTGCTGTATATATGCTTGTGATGGACTGAGCATCACTAGGGTTGTGGGTGTGCTCTGACTGCCATACCAACGTCAAAGTACACGTTTGGTACCCCGGAGACCCGGGTTTGAATCCCAGTGGGGCGACTTCTCCTCCCCTTCGCTACAATGCTGCTTTACATATTGTAGTGGTCTCATCAACAGCGGTGCTGTATGCTTTACATACTGTAGTGGTCTCATCAGCAGTACTGTATGTATGCAGCTTTGCTTGCCACTCTGCTCTACGTGGCCAGTGGTGGCTGCTGCTGATGCCTGCTGATAATCGGCTTTCACAAACATGTCACGCCACTAGACTTGTGCCTTGGTCACAGGGGTTAATGCACAGGTGTCAATGCTGGGTTCAGAAAGCAAACACCCTGCCACGTTTTCCTTCTAACACAGTGACTTCACTGAGTAGTTAATCTACCTATCTTGAGTGCTCATTACAGTCACCTGATTCAGAGCAAGTTGAATCAAATTTTTTACTTTCTCAACCCGGGATTGACACCTCTGGGTTAATGTCATGTGAATAGCAAAGGTATGTAATATGCAAGATACATAGGGATGGTAAGTATTATCGGTTCTCAGTGGTTGTGGTTCATTCTCACTGGTGAACCAAGCTGCTGGTTGTTACCAGAGTGTGAGTGCCCCTCTTTATGCTCAAAAAGCTCCAGAGGGCCCTTCTCTCCTGAGAGCACCTGTGTGTGTGTGTCTATGTGTTTGTGTGTGTGTGTGTGTGTGTGTGTGAGGACCCTTCTCTCCTGAGAGCACCTGAGATTTTATTTAGCTGTAACACCCCAACATCCAAACCTGCATCTACTTAGCGCCTCTCCAGGTGTCCTCACCGTGCTTGTCCTGCTTTAATAGAGACACTGCACACACACACACTCACTGCACACACACATTCACTGCTGCACACACACTCACTCCTGGGTCTGCTAGGCCACTTCAGCTTGATTGGTGTAGATTGCTTTAAAAGTCGGTGCTAAATGAGATGCTAAATGTAATGAAAATGTTTGTGTTGTCAGCATACCTCCAAACGGATGTGTGTTTGTGTGTGTGTGTGTGCATATGTGCATGCATATGTGTGTGTGTGTGTGTGTACCTGCATAGCTTTGATGATGGCTATAATCCCTGTGTGTCTATGTGTGTGTGTGTGTGTGTGTGTGTGTACCTGCATAGCTTTGATGATGGCTATAATCCCCGTGGGCCAGAAGCAGCAGACGGTGGTGAGGACAGCGATGGGCAGGTAGTCGTGGGGGGCACGGCGGGACTCCATGAGGGCAATACCGGGGGGCATCTGCATCGCCATCTGCCCCGCTGCCACCCCCGGGTGGGGCGCCCCGTTGGGCATGTAGGGCTGACCCTACCAGACACAGAGACAAGCACCATCAACCATCAACACTGCAACAGGGTGTGTGTGTGTGTGTGTGTGTGTGTGTGTGTGTGTGTGTGTGTGTGTGTGTGTGTGTGTAGGGCTGACCCTACCAGACACAGAGACAAGCACCATCAACCATCAACACTGCAACAGGGTGTGTGTGTGTGTGTGTGTGTGTGTGTGTGTGTGTGTGTGTGTGTGTGTGTGTAGGGCTGACCCTACCAGACACAGAGACAAGCACCATCAACCATCAACACTGCAACAGGGTGTGTGTGTGTGTGTGTGTGTGTGTGTGTGTGTGTGTGTATAGGGCTGCCCGTACCAGACAGAGAGAAGCACCATCAATACTGCAACAGGGTGTGTGTGTGTGTGTGTGTGTGTGTGTGTGTGCGTGTGCGTGTGTGTGTGAGCAGGCGCCACCCCCCAAGGGAGAAGCTGGCAACCCCCCCCTCCCAGGGACAAGCTCTGTCCACCTAAAAATGTCCTTCCAAAAAAAAAAAAAAAAAAGTTTCATTAATTTTGGGCCCGCCAGCTAAGGAATGTAGGTCTGCACCCAGCATGGGGGGTTTGGGGGCAAAATCTATCAATACTGCCCTACAGAGCCAATTGGCAGTCAGTACATATTTTGTCAAGTGTAACTAGGAGTCAGATGCGCTTCACCTCTCTTGGTGCTCACAGTCCAGGACACTGTTCAATATTCTGGAAAACACGACTGACGGTTTTTTCTGCACCATTAAAAACATCATAAACGGAGTGCTCCGGTCTTGCTCCTTCTTCCAACATATTTTGTCAAATTCAGTTTGGAACAACATAGAAGAAAGAAAGAAAGAAAGAAAGAAAGAAAAATATGCGGCTGTCTGTCTGCAAAATGTCAGTGAGTCATTGCTGCCATGCAAAGCGAAAAACTATATTTGTCAAATGGAGTTTAGACTAGAAGTTGACTCCGTAACACCTCTTTGGTCTTGTGACTAAATCTCTTGCTTCTTGCTATTAAGAAAGTAGATAAAAGCATCACCACTATTATTATATGTGTAGAACATGTGTTGTCCAAAAATTAGTTATCAACAAAGTAGAGACAAAACCAAGCCAAGTAGTGGTAAATGACAAAACCCTCGAGGTTTATTGTAACGGATCCGGGAGCTTAATACAGTGTGCACCTAAGGCTGTCACCATACAAACTCAATTATACGGGGCGCATCGTCCTCCTTTTATACAGGTATGATGTCCTTTGTTTCGTGTGGCGGGAGATCCGGGAGATCTGGTTGGGGGTTGGGATACGCGTTGTAGCGGAAACACGTTTTAACACACGTATCTTTGATTTTTTTACTACACATGTTGGACTGGGCAGTGTGACAACCTTACAGCCATTTTTCTCAGTTTCTGTGTTTACAGAGTTACTGTGTAGTAGAAAAATCAAAGATGCATGTGTGTTGGGGCTTGCTTCCATTGCAACGTGTATCCCAACTCCGCGACGGAATCGCCGACACAATAAAAGACTACATAAGGAACTCTATAGGGGCTGGAATCACTCGCGCGCCACATGCACGAGCTCCATAAGGAACTCCATAGGGGTTGGCGAATCTCCCGCCAACCACCAAACAAAGGCCATCACACCTGTATAAAAGAGGGACGATGCGCCCTGTATGAACGAGTTTGTATGGTCACAGCCTTAGGTGCACACTGTATTAAGCTCCCGGATCCGTTACAATAAACCTCAAGGGTTTTGTCATTTACCACGACTTGGCTTGGCTTTGTCTCTACTTTGTTGATAACGAATTTTTGGACAACAACTGTACTTTGCCTTTGCAGGGTAGAATACAGTACAAGTCTCATTTAAATTCAACTTTTCATTTTTTAACAATTCATTTTTAATTAATGCATTTATTTCTGCTGCAACAACATCAATTGAAATAGACTCCGGGCGATTTCCAAAATCCCTGAGCCAGAATCTCTCCAGTCTAACAAACAACAGCTGCAAGGAAAAATAAGTACCTCTAAACGGTGTGGTAGGCAGTGTACTTTAGATGCCGTTTTGTTTTGTTTCTCAAAACTGTCTTTACACCCCCAAAGCTATGAATACATTAGATTATTCAACAAACATGCATACAAATGACTACAAAACACATCATCTGAGGCAGCCAAGGGGTCCAAAGAAACTCGTCTCACTTCAGCCATTAGATGATCTATCTCCTTGTCTTCATACCTTTCTGCTTTTTCTCCTAGAACACTCAGCTCAGATGTCAGGAAGAGTGGGGATTTTCTTCCTAATGTAAACTTTTTGAAAAGGTCAGTTTTGCTGGCCTTTCCATCACTGGCCTAGCCTAAAGGATCAGACTCTTCTACTTTGTTTTACTAAAAAATGATGGATATTTACATATTAACAAAGTCCAAAGCGTCTGGGTACTCTCAATAGGCATATGTTTACTTCCTAGTGGATAGATACTTTGTGTTAACTTTAAAACCATTTGCCCAATTGCAACTGATAGAGTGAAGCATACATACTCAAACGTAACGCTTCTGTTCAATGTTAGTGCTTTCAGATCTCCAACCAAGCTACAGTGCAGTCCCTCTGTTGACTGATTGGTTGCTAGAATTTCTAGTTGGGCAATCCGAAGCCTTTGGAGAGTTCCCTGATGTAGTGCTGTGGCAAAATAAGTGATATTGATTGGAGATCCTATGGTGACACTAGCTTGTCCCATCAGCACCATCCCTGAGTTTAGACATACAACATTTGAGTAGACCCAGTCCATAAAGTCAGACCCATATACACAGGGTCGGTGGAGATTTAAATCTACTACAAATATAATCTACGACAGTTATAATCTTTTAGCAGTTTTTACTCATATAATCTGAATCATCCTACACTCACAAATACACTTTATTACACTAAGCAGGCTCCTTTATCCAAATGTACAAAGCACAATAGAGATAAAGTGCAATTTTGTGCCTGTTGGTTTGTGATTGCCTTTAAGTGGCCAATATGGGTGAAGAGTGTCAGAAATGACTAGATTATGGGTTATGGGTTAGCCCAAGGCCTCATCTTGAAAATGAGGTTTTACTTGCAGGCTATAAATAAAATGTGACATTTACTGAGAGAAGCGCTGCAATTGGGTCCATTAAAACCAAATCTGCCAGTCTAGGGCCCACACTTGCAGCAGAAAATATCACCCTAGGCACAGCACCAACCATGTGGCATTCAGACTGATGCTAACCTGACATTTCAGAAATATGATTTAAAAACATCTTCCTTTTTTAAAAAACTATTCCATCCACATTTAATCACATAATTTCTGTAATATCTTAAACTGTGTTCTAATGGTGCAGGGATGGAAACTGGCATCAGCCACCAGTCAAATGCAGGTAAAATATGAAAGTGGCTGGTCGATTTCGAACACAAAATGATAATTTTGAGCTGTTGAGCGGCTGGTGAATTTTACCCTTTTATTTGTCGCTGGCTGGTAAAGGTTCACATTTTGTGAAGTCAATTTGCACCCCTGGTACACAGCCATGTTAAAGAGGCATAAAGGCAAGTATCACATCCCGCTGCAATGAGTCACTGACTACAAATGTGGTATATATAGTGCCTGAACAACCCCCCTGCACCACCAAGATACAACAAATGCTCTACCTGTGTTCACGCAAGAGCCCGCATCAGCAGGGCATTGCATTGCTGTGACATTGCATTGTTAAAACACCACGCCACTCCATTACTGCATTCAATTACTCCGATGCCATTGGACTGCAAGAAATGCTGTTTTGTTTGTGACCTTGCCAAACTGTAAAGCACTTTGAGCTGCATCTTGTATGTATGAACTGTGCTATACAAGTAAAGGTTATTATGATTATTATAATTATTATAAAAATAATATATCACCATCAGAGAAAATGAACTACACAGAACAGACAGCAAGTGAATGATAAAGACATTAACATTTCTTCATTCCTTCATTATTAAAATACATGATAAAAAACACTCAAAAAAAGAACATAAGAAACTTTACACGTGCAATAAAATTAAAAACATATTATTTACTTTTGTCACAAAAAAAACCCTAATAAAGGTCTGAGGACCAAATGCTGCTTGTCAATTTATTTGCATGCGATATAGAGAGTGTGTGTGAGCTCTTTCTGAATATTTAGTTCATGATCTCTGGTCATGTCCAATGTACCTATTCTCAGGTGAGTAAAAAGCTTCTCGCCTAAAGACATTAACACAAGAATCCACTAAATAACAACATTCTTTTGCTGCAGGACACCCTATACTTATGAAACCGGACACAATTGACAAGCCTAGGGCCCTGACCAGAAAGCCACGGCATGGCTGGCAAGACCCAAGAAAATGTATGAAATATCATTTTGGCACCTTACAGCACTCACCGATGTCCCAACGGGGTACACAGATACATACTGTAGGACATACGGAACTAGACACCATTCACAAGTCTAAGGTCCTGACCAGGAAAACGTATGAAATATAATTTTGGCACCTTGCTTACCGATGTCCCAATGGGATACACAGACACACACTGTAGGACATATGGAACTGGACACCATTCACAGGCCTAAGGTTCTGACCAGAACACCACGATACAGCTGCCAAAACCAAGACAATATGCTGAAAAATATACTGAAATCTACTGAATCACAATACACTACATACTAAAATATACTGAATTATGTGGCACCTTACTCACTAAAGTCCCAATAGGGTATACACAGAGGACATAGACAGCCAGATGGACACCATTCACAAGCCTAATGCCCTGATCAGAAGACCAAAAGACCAGAAGATCTTGGCAAAACCAATGAATACTGAAACAAGACACATAGGATGTAGGGAGCTGGACAGGCACCATTCACAAGCTTAAGGGTCTGACCAGAATACAGCTGCCAAAACCAAGACAATATGCTGAAAAACATACTAAAATATACTGAATCACAATATACTGAATACTGAAATATACTGAATCCTTTTGGCACCTTACTCACCAAAGTCCCAATAGGGTATACACAGAGGACATAAGAAACCAGACAGAGACCATTCCCAAGGCCCTGACCAGAAGACCACACCACAGCTGGCAAAACAAAGACAATATACTGAATCAAACACCATTCACAAGCCTAAGACCCTGACTAGAACACTAGAAAACCTCGGCAAAACCAAGAAAATATACTGAATACCCAAATCTACTGAATCATTTTACACCGTACTCACCAAAGTCCCACTGAGATACACAGGACACATAGCAGATACAGAACCAAATGGACCCTGACCATAAGGCCACACGACAGCTGGCAAACCAAAGACAATATACTAAATACTGAAATGTACTGAATCATTTTGTCAGCTTGCTCGCCAAAGTCCCAGTAGGGTACACAGGCACATACTGTAGGACACACAGAACCGGATGAGCATCATTCACAAGTCTACGGGCCTGGTCAGAAGGCCACACCACGGTTGGCAAAACAAAGACAATATACTGAATACTGAAACCTACTGAATCATTTTGGCACCTTAGTTACCAAAGTCCCAATGGGCGGCACAGGATACAAGGGATATACGGAACCGGAGAGAGCCTGACCACAAGGCCACACCACAGCTGGCAACACCAATATGCTGTACTGAATACTGAAACCTACTGAATCATTTTGGCAGCTTAGTCACAGGTTAGGCACAGGATACAAAGGATATACGGAACCGGACAGAGCCTGACCACCGCCGCTAAAGTCCCAATAGGGCACACAGGACACCACTGACAAGCCTAAGGTCCTGACCAGAGGGCCACACCACAGTTGGCAAAGCAAAACCAATATACTGAATACTGAATTACCGGTATACTGAATCATTTTGGCACTGTACTCACCAAAGTCCCAATAGGGTACACAGATACAACACAGGACATATGGACCTCGACGGACATACAGAACCAGATGGACCCTGACCAGAACACCACGCCACAGCTGCCAAAACCAAAACCAATATTCTGAATACTGACATCTGCTGAATCATTTTGTCACTGTACTCACCGATGTCCCAATAGGGTACACACATAGTACATATGGAATAGTACACACCATTCACAAGCATAATGCAGAAAGACTGCAGAAAACAGAAGACCACACTAAAGCTGGCAAACCCTACAAAATATACTGAATACTGAAACCAACTGAATCATTTTGTCACTGTACTCACCGATGTCCCGATGGGATAGACGGGCACGTAGGCCGTGCAGGGCTGCAGCTGGAGGGGGTATCCGGGGTGCAGGTACCCCACAGGTGGGTGGGGGACGGTTCCCCCGGGACCGTGGGTCTGGACGGGGTACCCGTTGGGGGCGCGTGAGGAACCCAGGGTGCCGCAGTGGAACTGGGTCTCCTGCAGGTACCCCTCGGAGCCGGGCGGAGGCGGGGGAGGGGGGTAGTTGGGCTGCGGGCCGCAGCCTTGGTTTGGGGGGGCCTGGGGGGGCATGTTGGGGTCCTGGGAGGAGATGTAGGGAGGGGGCAGCATCTGGTTCACATGCTGGGCCATTGGCTGCCTCCCTGACTCATCCAGACCTGGAAAAGGAAAGGAGAGAGAATGAGCGAGAATGTGTGTGTGTGTGTGAGACAGTGGGAATAGTGTGTGAAAAAAGAAAAGAGGAGAGAGAGAGAGAGAGAGAAAGAAAGAGAGAGAAAGAGAGAGACTTTATGTGGGTGGGTGTATGTGTGTGTGTGTGTGTGTGTGTGTAATAGCAAGGAGAGTGTGAGAGCAAGAGTGAGAGGAGTATGTGAGAACGTGTGTGTGTGTGTGAGAGAGCGAAAAGGCAAAATGGTGGTTGACAGGTTTTTGACCTCATTATTTAGCTGCAATAATAAAGCATCACTCTGGATCCCTCTTTTTTATACAAGAAAAAAGCTTACATCCTCTGTTTGCATCTCTCCATTACCAATAAATGAGCAACAAAATCACTATGACACGCAAAACCATGCAGATATTTTTAACAAATGGCCATCAATTAAATAATAATAATACTATACACTATTGTAGGCGTCGCTTTCAGCTAATGTGGTGTGGTGCTGACCTTCACATGCATGTAGTGTTAAAGGCTAATAGCTAACACGCTACCAGCACTACTGGGCAGAGATAGGTGTAACGGTAAAGGCTAATAGCTAACGCACTACCAGCACTACTGGGCAGAGACAGGTGTAACGTTAAAGGCTAATAGCTAACGCACTACCACAGCTGCTGAGCTGGTGCAGCCAATATTTCTCCATGTTCCTAGTGTACTATGTTCTCCAGATGATAGCTAATGGAACTACTAAAAATGTTCCTAAGCTCAGGGTTCCGTGTTCTCTAGATCTGTGGAGCAGATAACGGAACCAGGACAAAGGGTTCTATGTTCCCACAGCCCTGAGTGGAGTCAGTATAGCCTATATTTCTGCGCTGTGAGAACACTGGGCCCTGGGAACTCTCCATCACTAGGGTAGATTAGACGCCGAACCCATCGCTAGGGTAGACACCAAACCCATCGCTAGGGTAGACACCAAACCCATCGCTAGGGCTAGGGTAGACACCAAACCCATCGCTAGGGTAGACACCAAACCCATCGCTAGGGTAGACACCAAACCCATCGTTAGGGTAGACACCAAACCCATCGCTAGGGTAGACACCAAACCCATCGCTAGGGTAGACACCAAACCCATCGCTAGGGTAGACACCGAACCCCATGCTGGTACTGATGCTGAGGTGGGTACCTAGCAGGGCAGCCTTCTGCCACTGGTGTGTGTGTGTGTGTCTTCAGTGTCACTGCTCCATACCTCCACAGATGCGTGTGTGTGTGTGTGCGTGCGTGCGTGTGCTAAACGAATGTGAACAAATGTGAGGCATTACACTGTAAGGTGCTTTGGCTGCTCTGCTGCGTTTAAAAAGTGCTATATAAATGTAGTCTCTTAACACTGAGGGAGGGGGACATGATCCACGCACAGCCATGGACATAAGAGTTTACTGCACACATCGAAAGCCACCAGTCTCTCTGGGTCTGTGTGAGGCTGCTGCAGTGAGCTGCAAGATTCATTAAAGCCAGAGATGGGTAGAGATACAGAGGAGATAGAGAGAGAGGGAGA